>LBNU01016922.1:37471-54028 GCA_014162995.1 Artemisia annua | reverse complement strand
GGAGAAGATTCCGATGTACTGTGACTCAAAAAGTGCCATTGCTATTTCCTGCAACACGGTTCTACATTCCAATTCCAAGCAGATCGATCTCCGATATCATTTCATCAAGGAGCATGTCGAGAAGGGTACAGTAGAGTTATACTTCGTGGGTACAGAATACCAATTGGCAGACTTGTTCACCAAACCTTTACCACCGGCTAGGTTTACTGAACTCTTTCACCGAATTGGTATGCGTTGTTTGACTCCAGATGATTTAAAATCTCTTCTGGATAACAATTAATGGAGTCAAACACCAAAAATATCTTTTGTAAATATATTTATTCAAAATCAAAACAAAAGATTGAAAAAAACCATAAAAACAACAAAAATATTTTCTTTCATTTTGTTTCGTACTTTTATTTCATTTAGTTCACAAATGCAAGCACACGATCTCGTTCAACACTTTGGTCTTTCAAAATTTTCCATATTTTTACGACCAAATGTTGAGGGGGAGAATGTTTGTCAAAATTTCTCAAATTTATTCAAAAGACGTGCACTTGTATTAAATGATTCATTTTGCTTTTAATTTTGGTGGTATATCACGGAATACAATTAAGTCAATTAAGTTTGACATTTCTTCCCGTTATGAGATGCCTTAGAAGTTATTGCTGCCATAAGTCGTTAAGTTAACTGCTAAAACATTAAGTTAGGACTTAGTATAGAATACATGTAGTTTAGGGACTATAATTGCCAAGTTGAGAAAGTTACAAAATTCTACTACCTACCAAACAAACCCCCCCTTTTTTCTTCTTTATCAAAAACAAAATATAACTTTATTCTCTCTAACTCATCTCACGGCCAAGAATCAAACTACCAATCCATTCCATTAATCTTCAAAACGTAAGTTCATTTATGATCTAAACACTATTCTAAGATAGGGTTTTCATGGAATTGGAAAGTTAGTGGTTAGATTTTGCGTTTGAATGATTTCGAGACCTAGGGTTCACGAAAAAATAGAGATTCTTGATTTTGATTGTTTAGGTTAATTAAGCATAGGGCTTTTGTGTTTTTATCTATCCTTATCATGTTTCCAAGCTCTTATCATTACCTATAACATCATAAGATGGATTTCGATGACCCCTAGTTTTCGACAATTTGGGTTTATGAGTAATAGAGTTGTTTTGTTTGTTTTTATTGGTGGGATATGTTTGTTAGGATCGTAGAATCAACTCTGTGTGCTTTAATTGTTTCAATTTCATGATTTTGAATGATCTAGATGTTCTTGTGGGTTTCGCTAATTTGGGTCTTTCTCATTTGTTGTTGTTTATCCTGATTCTATGGTCAATACATGATTGTTTGAGTTTTAATTGCATGAATTCATTGATAAAACAACATGTATCCATCTTACGTATGATCTAGATAGATTAGGGCTTATGATACTTATCGAAATCATGTATGTGCTTGTTGTTTGTGTGTATAACTTTGTTTTTGCACTCAATTGTCTCAGGTTCACACAAGGAATCAACAAATTTTCACATACGTACGTCTACATGATGATTTCGAGAGTTCTTGTATAAGAATTCTCGATAAAGTGATTTTATCGAGAACATTTATCGAAAACATTCGATATGATTATCGAGATACCTCATAATGAAAGTTATCGAGATATCTTTATAATTTATCGCAATCTTTTCAATAAATGTTATCGAGATCATGTTGTTATCGAGATCCCTAATCTTATCGAAATCTTGCTAAGGCTGTTTTATCGCAAACCTTGGATTCGTTTTATCGAGAACATTTGAATTACATGTTATCGAGATCTTTCAGTTTGAAAGTTATCGAGAACACTCAATACAAATGTTATCGAGATCACTGATTTGGAGAGTTGTCGAGATCACAAATTTACAATTTTATCGAGATCACACTTAGCATAATTTT
Source organism: Artemisia annua (assembly GCA_014162995.1). NCBI lineage: Eukaryota > Viridiplantae > Streptophyta > Magnoliopsida > Asterales > Asteraceae > Artemisia > Artemisia annua. The sequence goes on along the minus strand of LBNU01016922.1, from coordinate 52,111 downwards.
TGAAAAGTTTGTACAATATGTAAACTTTATAAAATCTAAGTTGTATTCTTGTGAACTTGTACTCATGTGTCTGTGACCATTGTGACTTTAAATTGTGGATGTTTAGTGATTGTGTAATCTATTAGATGTAATTAACTTGTATTATGTGTGTTGAATGCTCATCATTACGTCTTAGATTACATATAATTCATCATTGTCATAACAAACATCTCACGAGCTTAATGAAAATTGCATGCAAAATGTGAAATGAAATGGTCTTCAGTATCAAACTCGTACGTTAACTTACAAACTAACAAGTTGAATGTTTGATCTTATGACATCATATTTTCAGTTCACAATGGCTCAACCACAACAACAAGCAGAAAACGCACCCGCACAGAATCTTCCACTTTTAACACTTGGTGAAGTAGTTCCAGCTGACTACCATGTGACCCTTGGCAAGAACAATCTTCGTTTAGACTTCAACAAGCTCAGGATTACTGAAGATTCTTGCCGGATCGTCAAAGACATTCTATTGGCACATCCGTGCAAGAGCATGCTTACGAAGTCTGCTTCTGTTCCAACCTTCTACATTCACCAGTTCTGGCACACTGCTCAGGTTAATTTGGATGATGCTTCATTCAAGGTCACTCTAGAACAACAGGAATACGAAGTTGATCTAGATGTTCTCAGGACGGTTCTAATGCTTCCTACTTCCAATGAATATGAACCGATGTTGACAGAGCTTGAAGTACTCGACTACATGATTGAGCTTGGTTATGATACAGAAGAGTCCTCCAGGCTTATACTGTCCAAGTTCAACGTCAAGTATCTACCTCAACCTTGGAGAACATTTTACATGCTTATCATCAGATCTATCACGGGACGGAAGAGTGGTCATGAACATCCCCGACTATCCCATCTGCAAGTATTCTGGGGGATGATGAGCAAGGCCAACATTGACTTTGCAGATCCAATCATGAGCGACATCATCTTTCAGATCCGTACTACTGGTCGAACCATGATTCCGTTCTTAAGGTTCACCAAAATGCTCATTGACTACCTCGTTGGCAAAACTCCTGAGTTTCGCCAAAGGATGTTTGACCGTACCGAACCAAAGCACAGCATTGTGGACGATGACAAGATTGCTTTCGTCAAGTCCATTCAGTTCACTCCAAGGACCACAGGCCTGAGAATACCTGACAATCTTCTGAATGACAAGATTCTTGCATCTTCGAACTACCGAATCTACGACTTAGCCTACAAAGCTGGGAGAGTAGGCATTTCTGAAACCGAAGAAGTTCCCAGATACATAAGGGAGACTCGCAGCAAGAGAGGTGCTAAGTCTGGAAGCTCCAGTAGTACTCAAACTCCTAAACAACCAAAGTCTAAGCCTGCTGCAGCCCCAAAACGAAAAGTCATCAAGAAGAAAGTCATCACACCTGAACCATCACCACCACCATCAGAAGCTAGTGGGTCAGAATTTGGCTCCGAAACCGAAACCGACACAGATGAAGGAGGGGACTATGAAATAAGGTATGTTGCTCAAGAGGATCCTGAACTCGAACTGGCAAAACAATTAAGTTTAGAAACTCTCCATGAGCAACAACAACAACCAAGAAAAGGAATTGTCATCCGTGAACCTGGGAATGATGATGAAGAAACTGTGGTACCTGAATCTGAACCTTCAACTGACAAAGGCAAGCTGAAAAGCATAATCGTTGACACCCGATACCTGGAAAAGGAAGAGCAGAAAAAGCTCAAATTGGCTGCTCGTCTCAACCTTCAATTGCAACAAGCTCATCAGCAAAAACTTGAACTCCAAGCTAGAGAAGGTGGTTCTAGCAGCACAGTGATACCTCCAACAGCAACTGAAACAACAACAGAACAACTGGAAAAGGATGCTGAGGGTAACACTATTATGAAAGATGCTGGAGTAGAAGAGGCTACAGATGAACTACAAAAGGAAACTGAGACAACAATTCCAGAGGTCGAAGCCAAAGGTCAGGAAGAAGAGGAGTTGAGTAAGAAAACCTCAGAGGAACCGGCAGAAGAAAATCTTGATGATCAACCCCATGATCAAGATCAAGATGATCAATTCTTCGACACCGACATGCCATCACCGCCAAAGGATAGGTCTCCAACACCGGAACGACCTCCAATCCCTCAAGGTACACCACCTAAAGATCCATCTCCACCTCACTCTGAATCAGATAAAGATGCAGAACCATCATCATCATCATCATCAGACCAGTCACCACCACCACCACCACCAAAAGCAAAAAGACCAAGAATGAAGAAAGCCAGTCTGAGAACTACAAAAGCATTTTTACGGGCAAAGCATATTGCGGGATCTTCAAGGACTAGGAGAACACCACAACAACACGATGGTGATCTTCAAGACCAAATGAAGAAAATGACTACACTGGTTACTCAGCTCTCTGATAAAGTACAGGAGTTAATGCAGACTAAAGCTCAAGTTGACAAGTACATGACAGCAGATATGGAAGAGATGATCAAAGACTACACCAAAGAATACTTGGGTGAAAATCTTGTATCTACAGTAACTCCAGAGTTGTCTGAACTGCTGAAACCCATCAGAAATGAGCTAGACATCAGGATTCGTAAAAACATCGTCAAAACGCTTCAGTCAACTCCTTTCTATCTGCAAACGAACAGGCCTCCTACTGAGCCTGTGGATTTAACCGTGGAACAACTGGAAACTTTGTTAGCTTCCAAACTTGCTGAAAAGGTAGAAAAGACTGATGAAGAAGCTGCATTACTTGAATCCCTGAGGGCAACAGAGTCATGTAAAGAAGCCGCTGGTACACGCAAACGTCCAAGAAAAGACGATGATCCGGACAAAGACTCACAAAGCAAAAGATCCAAGTCTATCCGCAAACCATCATCATCCAGACAACCACCAGCATCTAAGACTTCTACCCGCAAACCACAAAGTTCAGCACCCAAGTCTGGACCTACAGCAGCAGAAGAACCATTCATGCTTCAGCAAGATGATCAACAGGAGGAACCACAACATAAATTCATTCAAACTGAATCTCCTGAACCACAAGCTGGAATATCATCAACAACTCAGACTGACAAGTCTAAGAGTAAGAAGAAGCAAACCAAACGCTTTACATGGTTAGATGCTCCTGAGGCTCCTGAATCTGAATGGGTCACTACAATGATTAAAGCTTATCCACCGCTTGAAACCGAAGAACCACTCCCGGGAAACACTCTACAATACGCTCAGAGTATTCTTTCGGGTCTTCAACTGGAGAAGGTGACGAAAGCTGAACTTAGGCGAATCAACAAGGATGCTCGTGACTTTCTTAAGGCACGATCAGGAAACAAAATAGAGCTGGACTACCATTTGCAGAACATTGCATCAGCTTTATCAGACTCCTTTGATTGGCTTAATCCGGAAAGCAACTTCGATGCCCATGGAAAACACAACGAACCGTACTTCACCGACTCGACAAAACCTTTACCTCTTCAAGGCTTTGCTGACAAGCTTAGAATTCCGTATCGGTTCTTCTTCAACTATGATCTCCGCTACCTGCAACACGACATCAAAGCCTCCAAAGATCGCTACAAGTCTTCATTAAGGATTTCAGTACCAGCTGCTCGTTATGAGGTTCCAAACATCGAAGAAACCGCTCCTATTTTCAGCAACTCTATTGTGGAATACAACAGAGACGCTTTGTTTGGAATTCAGAACCGGTCAGAACGACGAAAGCTCGGCTACACTCACAGACGTGAACGTACATCCGGTGATGTGAAGAACAAAGGCCGAATCGTCACAATCATGAAAATCCTGGAAGATAAATGGTTTGATTATGTCTACATGAAGTAAATAGTGGTTAAGAGGCAAGACGAACAGCTCTACAAGTTTTGTGAAGCCGATTTCCCACATCTTTATCTAGATGACGTAGAAGATATGTACCTGGAGAAAGTTCAAGGAAGAATGAGGGGCTTCCCAACATCAACTCAGTACAACTTCATCTCTTCCTTGCTCATGTACATCAGACAACTGATCATCCGTGAACGTGTAGAAGATCTACAGTTAGGTGTTGAAAGCTATCAGAATCATCTCAACTTGACCAAACCACAACTCATAATCGAAGAACTACATGACGCATCTCAACTAATGATTCTCCAAAAACCAAAGTTCGGAGTTACTTACCTCAACTCAAAGAATCAGCTACGGTTCATGCGGTTCGACGAGCTTCATAAGTTCTGTAATGCTACCTTGCAAAGAGTTCGTGATGGTCTAGTGGGGAGATTGACGGACGATCTGAACAAAGTAAAAGAAGGAAAGAATACCCGTTGGAATTCTAGCACAAGAAGAATGGTAAAGAACTTCATCCATGCCATTGAAGAAAGGCTTAACCGGAGGGAGCAGATTAGGAGGCTGGAAAGTTATATCGAGGTTCGTCCATCGTTTCCAATCCTGACATTTCAAAGGCCCAACGCAAAGTTCACCGACTTCAATGCTTTGACTCCATCTCAGACTTAAGCTTTTGGTATAACCTTTCATTATTTCTAATTCATTCTTGTTAACTGTGAATTATTAAGGCTTGTGTACACATAACAGTACACAACCCATACCTTGTAAAGAAAGGACCCTGTGGTACGCTTCAGTGCTACAATCCTAAAATAAGGAGCGAAGGCTTCTTACTTATGAGTAGAACTTATCAAACTTTTCAGATTTTCACAATTCAACTCAAAAGACAAGTATTTCACCTCAATGAGTATCCACAAGTTGAGGGGGAGTACTTGTACCAAAACATCGTTCTTAAATCCTAAATCTTTGATGATAACTCCCCATAAGACTCAAAAAGCATATTTTAATCAAAATCGTTTGCAAAAACAATATTTATTATGCTATTTTTGAGGGGGAGAAGAAGAAAATGATTAAAATATGATGTGGCAATATTGTATCTCACTCGAGCTTGACTCAGAATTGACCCAAGAATTGACGAAACAAAAACCGTTAGTATTCGAAAGGATTTATCCGAGTAGATTGTACCGTTTCGAGAAACTCTTTCTAGACGTTACTTTGACGGGTCTAACTTCCTTTATGGAATGTTTACAACTTCAAGGTAGTTATTAGGGCTAGTTGTCACCTAAAAACTGACAATGCATCCCTTTAACTAAGCAACGTAACCGTGTCCCTCGGGTACATGTCTATTAAGAGTGGATCAATTCTAAAGTGCTAACTTCTCCCGCATGTGTTATTTTCCGCAAAATATTCATAAGCACATGTGGAGGGGGAGTATTTCATAAGAAAATAAAACCCTCAAAGTGTTATAAAATGTTTTTTATTCACAAACACTTTGAGAGATTTTCAAATGAATGGTTTCAAAAGGCATCACTAGGATAGTCATGGAGTTATAAGGTGACTAAGGTTAGGAATAACCGTCCTATGATCCGCCTAAACCGGAGGGATCTACCCAAGGACATCACCAATAGTTAGTATTTAGAAGTCCTTAGGTATGATTCGAAAAAGGAGTAATGAATGAAACGGAGAAAGAAGGGGTTGAAGAATTAAAAAGAAACGTTATGAAAAGGGTGAAAAGAAATGAGCCCTCCAAATTATTCAACCTTAGGGCAGACACCGGGTTCAATTCATATGCTACTGGTTGTTGCTAAGGCGACACCGGTATTGAAGATAAAAGACGTCATGGACCCAGTGACGCATGCACCTTAACCTTCTAGCCACTCGGGTATCTCTCAAAAGATACTTGTTTCATTCTCACGGGGAACCGTTGTAATCTATCGACCTTCTATTTAGAGTTGGTTGATATTGAAACAGGAGACCCTGCCCCAATCTCCGCATAGGAAACCATAAGTTGCACTAATTGAGTCTAGAGCCACGAGATACATCAAAGATCTCTTAGGTACACTTAGTAATCTTACATTGGTTGTTCTACATCAATGGACACCAATTGTAAATTATCGAGTCCTTCGCAGATCTTAGCAATCTGCCTAGAACGTTCATGAGGGATTTACTTAGGTATTTCTCGAATGATTGAACGGAAATCCTGCCAGGGTCAACATCAAACAGCCCTGACAGCAGGTCACTTCGGTAATTCCTCGTGGGTTACGCTTAGTGTTTACGATGGCTTCAAACGGTCTACAGTCGTGGGGTGATCTCCAGCGACTCACCTAATCGTGGGTGTACTTAGTTGTGCCCGTGTAAGCTCCTTAGGGGGTATCCGATTAGGAACGGCCTTGGCGCGAATTAGAAGGAGTCTTCACACTATGCTGTTGACGAATTCTAGTTCAAACCTGTAAGTACCGGTTGTATTATTGCTAACTGTTTTATTTCAGGTACAAATGCCATCTTGAACACCAACTTCCACATGCTCATACATACATCTCAAATGCCAAAGAAAGCTCGATGCAACATCACAGTCTAAAGAAAAGATTCTACGACAACAATCATGAATCTTCAACAACAAAGACAAAGAGCTACGAATGCATAACTACAACACAGTCAAAGATGTATGAGCATGTCGGAACGAAGCGAATTCATTGGAGACACCGAAAGTGACGTATGGCGGATTACAACATCATCTCTCATTTTCACATCAACAAAGACAAAGAACAAAGAATGATGAATCACTTCTACTACAATCATTTTGATGACGTCTAAAGCTACAAATGTCAACAGTTAAAGTCCAAAGACAAAGACGTCAAGCAACCTCAATGACCGTGACGAACTTCTATCTTTCAACAATCCTTCATGACCGATCCTTAGGGGGAGATTGTTAGGATCATAGTTTTCAACTATTCAGTCAAGTCTCGGTCATTTCAGTAAATGTAATAGGTTGCTAGAATTATCACTTTTATCTTAATTATGTTAGTTACTCGTATGGTTAATGTTTAGTCCAATAAGGTGTCCAATGGGCCTTGAAGCCCACGACTTTGATGATAGGGAAGGAAGGGAGTGTTGCCCTATCCCTCTCCTATAAATAGGACACCATGTATCTCATAATATTTGTTGGTTATTTTCATATCTTAAGGAAACTATTGTTCTTTCATCTTTCATATTGATCTTAATCAACCAAGTCTAATTCTCATCTCATTTCTTTCATTTGAATACTTGTGTTTACTAATATGGTGACCTAACAGCCCTTTTACCACAATGTTTGAAGCTCGAATGTCAGCATCATATCGTTTCTTTTCCGCTTCATTCAGATCATTGTATGTACGAGGTCTGTCAATTCCAAAGGTGACAGTCCCATCATCACCAGTGGAGATGACATCTCTAGTAGTGCCCATTTGATCTCAGAATGTTCTCCCCATTTTCTTTCCCTTGAAAATACAAACGAATTCTTTGTGACCAAGACTCATAGTCAGTTCTGTCTAGCATTGGAGGTCGAGTGTCAGACCCAGCAGCTTGGATATCATCAATAGATGTTACAGTAGTCATGATGACAAGGTCTTAGATGGGATTTTACAACACACGTGACTTAAACCGAGAAATCGATTCTTTCCCGGGATTTTACTAAAGTCAACCAGGAAAACCGCTAAGATAAGTAAACCACTGGTACAGTAACCGCTGACAAGTAACCGCTGAAAGAAAACCGCTGATATAATAACCGCTGAAACTTAACCGCTGGAATAGTAACCGCTAATTATTAAACCGCTAACAATAGTAACCGCTGACAGAGTAACCGCTAGAAAATTAACCGCTGGAGAGTAAACCGCTGAAACAGTACAAAGTACAGCGTAATGTTCGCTGATCAACTTGTACTAACCACTATCACTAACCGCTAAAACCCCAACTTAACCGCTGCGAAGAACACCTTAACGTAGAGCAAACCGCTGCCAAGAAAAAGGTTTCAAACCAACTCGTACACTTCTCAAACGTTAGATTTAGTCTAACCAACTGATAAACTAGATGAATCTAACCCCTCTAATCCTAGAAGTACAAGAAAGAACACAAGACTCACCACGAACAAGCTCCAAAATGAGTAAAAACCACCCTAAACTATTAGAAACCAAAACAAACCATACACCACAAGTCCTACAATCCCTAGGATGTAACCTTGGCTCTTGATACCAATTGTAGAATACTAAATAAGTTCACAAACACGGATAGAACTTGTGGTTTGGATTGTTTACACAGAGAAAAGAAAGAAGAAATGTAGAGAGAGAAAGTTAGAGAGAGAGAGAGATGAAGCCTTAGAGAGAAAACCAAAAAAAAGAAAATAGATTATGAGAGAAGGCTTACCCTCTCCAAGGATGGAGAGGGTATTTATATGTACATGGGTTTTTGCCACTTGGGCTGCGGATCAGGTATACAGTGGGTAAAGACCCGTCCTTCTTCCACGAACTAATCTACTACTAATCTACGTTTTACTAACTAATATAAATACTACGAGCTAAACAATGCTTAATCATATCTGGGGTGACCGAATCTTTCTCATACAAAAATCGTATTCCTAACATTTCACATGCTTCAAATGTTTATCCAAACATGTTGAATGAAAGCCCGATGGAGATTGTTTTTCCACATCTTGCTTCCCCAAGAACCAATGAATTCGGGGCCGAGTCAAGCTAGCGACTCGATTAACAAAAACAGTAGCATTGCATGGGTTCTCACCCATGATTCTGATTTCTCCCTATTTTCTAACATAAGTGTGGGGGGATTTGCCCCTACTTTTTCAAAAAAAAATAAATAAAAAAAAAATAAAATAAAAATCGTTGTGTTCCCACACTTAGCTAGTAATGTTATCTTTTTATGTTCAAGAATTCGGCATAATAGCCGGGACTTTGAATATTGGGAACAATATTCAATTCTAAGTGTGGGGGAGGGAATTTTGGCAAATGTGATCAAATATGTACCCTTTAGTGCCATATTCCCCCATTTTGGCTAAAAAAAAAATTTTAAGTGTCTTGCACTAATAAAATAAATGGTAATCAATCCACCATGTCTAGCACACATAAGGATTGGCTAATCCTGGAGCAAACGGCTCTAGGTAAAGATAAATCAAATCCGTTCATGGCTTACAATTTGCCAAAAATTGTATGGTATTCGACTCACCATATCTTCGGTTAAGAGTTGGCTAGCCCGTAAGGTTGTGGCTTGTGGTAAAGGCATTGGAAAACCATAATTGGTAATCAGCTCACCAAAGATAATAAAGTGTACTTTATCTAAGAGCTGGCTAGTCCAGAAGCAAATGGCTTTTGGTAAAGACAAATCAAATCCGTTGACAGCTGATGGTTTGCTCAAAATCATTTGGTTATCAATGTACCTAGGTTCACACTAAAACATTGGCTACTCCAGAAGTAATGGCTTTTGGTAAAGAGACTTCAAATCCATTAAACTTCATAAAAGATTGCTAGGGACTAGCAATATTCTAGTGTGGGGGATTGATGAGTATGCAAATACTTATCAGTTTTGTCTTATTTAAACTGCCAAAACACGAAAAAATACTCAGAAATGCATCAAAATACCCAAAATATCCCAGGGTCGTGTTTTATATACAAAATGATCGAAAACGAATGAAAAACGAACAAAGTGTTGCATAATTGGCAGTTTCAGTCCCTCGACTTTCAAAACTTGTCAAAATCAGTCCCTAGCCATTTATTTTGTAAGGAAAGTCATCAAAGGTCCTTGGGAAATCAAAAAGTTGTAAAAATTATCCTTTGGTGAAAAGTTTCAAAAGTTTGCAAAATTGGTCCCTGAACTTTGCAAGATTGTCAAAAATGGTCCCTGGGATTAAAACTTTGGAAATTATCAAAAATTACCCTTGTTTTATTGAACTTTGGAAAAAATGATCCTTGGGTGAAAAGTTTGGAGAATGTACACGTTTGGTCCCTGGACTTTGGAAATTGGCAAATTTAGTCCTCGGGGGTTAAATTTGGGAAACTTAGCATCAAAGGGCCTTGTGGAATTACAACTTGTCAAGAATGGTCCTTGGAAAATAGTTTGGAGATGTGGCAGATTCAGCCCCCAGAAAATCAGAAATTACATCTTAGGTCCTTGGGCTTTGTTTACCTAAAGCACTAAAATAAATCTTAACCCATAAACCCCTAAACCCTTACAACCCATTCCTGGCCCAACCAAGTCCCAAAGCCCAATTATAAACCAACCCACCCACATTTTATAAACCCAGTCAAACGGTCAACACCAGCCATCTCTTTCCCCAGTCACCCCTCCCATCCCCTTCACGTAAACCTCACTTTCCCGCCATAACCAAACCATCACCATCTCCCCATCACTCTCAGCTTTTGTCCTCCATACCTCCTCCCAATCACACTACCTCTCAGATATACTCACAATCATGTACCTACCACAGCCACGCTGGCAATCCACCACTCCAAATGGGCGCCAAAGTGCAATTAAAGGGCTGTGATCACTCAAAGGTTAATCCAACAGCTGGGATTTGCTCGTAAAAGCACAAGTATGCCATTTATGAAGAATTGTCTCACAAAAGAAACACATGAGTGAAGTGTAGCCCTAGTTTTAGTTTAGTATAAATAGGACCGTGTGTAAGCCCTTAGAGGCATCCCATTTCTTCTTGTATCTTCCTGTTTTTCAACCTAGTTACAATTGTAGTTTAACATTTCAAGTTTAATGAAAGTTTCCTTTGAGTAATTGCAAATTCGTATTTTCATTTAAATTCTAAGTTGTCTTGTTATTTCGTTTAAACACTTCTTCATTTGTCTCAGAATCTTGTCTAAATATTGTTTAAGTTATTTGAAATCAAGGAAAAACAAAATTCAGAAAAGAAAAGAGAAAAGAGAAAAAAAATAAAAGAAAATCTAACAAAATGAAGAAAGAAGGAAGAGTTGCAGTAGCAGATATGGTGGTGAACTTTGTTTAGAGTCTCATGGGAGACATATAGGTAGTTCTTGTTCTCAGTAGCTCTCAAGCGTGGATGTCAAGTAGGTTTTACACCACATTTTGAGTATAATTTATATTTTTTGCTTATATTTGTTACTTGTTGATTAATTGGGTCTGTTGTAGCATGTTAGAAATATTATAGGGTAATTTAGTGAATTGCTTGGTATATTGACATCAGTTAGGAATAGGGGTGTTTGGATTAGGCTTTAGTTCTATGTTGTTGTTGCTATTAAGGGTTAAGCTTTGTTTTTCCACTATTCCTAGACCTAGTTAAGCTCAGATTAACCAATTACTTGGTCCTTTTTATTTAAAAAGTCAAATTCACACTTGAATCTCCTTGGCAGTTTACTGCTAGTTCATTTGTGAGCCAAAACCTTGAATTCACCTTAGAACTAATCTAGGTTGCTAAATTTAGGTTTACTTAGGATTAATATAACATCCTTGATCACTTAGATTCAGTTTAAACTCACTAAAGTCAATTTGGTTCTTGTTCTTGAAAAGTCAAAATTGCATAAGGTTGGAAATGGGACATACTTCAATTGAGTGCACAAAATTCATTTCTGGATTAAAGTACAAAGCTTTTGTTATTTTGTGAAATTTGCCAGCTTGTTTATCAAGCTCAAAAAGAATTTTGTAATTTGGAGCACATTTGCTCACTTGAATCTTGCCATAAAGTTGCCCATTTGACCCAAACCTCCCCTGCTTTCCAGTTTTGGCCAAGTTTAGTTTACCCATAGATTGTTCATCTGTAGGTGTTAGGTCTTGTTCCTTGGTGTTTTGAGAAGCCCCCTAGGTAGGGTTTATGACTTAGGTTTTAGTTTACCCTAATCTGCTTATCTAGTGCTTAATAATTAGCCCTCTTTAGGCCTTGTTTTGGCTGCTGCTGTGTGTACTCAGCATGTGCCGAGCTTGTTGATCTTGTTTGTGGTTCTTGATTTGTTGTTGCTTGTTATTGTTACTGTTTATGTGCTTAAGCTTTTATAAGCTTAAGTGCTTATTTGAGCTTCTTATAAGCTTATTTGACTCTTTGCTGCTGCTATTGTTCTTGTGGTGTTGTTCTTATTTGATCTTGTTATTGTTATTGTCCATTGTTGTTATTACTTGTTGTTGTGGTCAGTTGTTGTTGTTGCTTTATTGGTTCAAGCTTATTTAAGCTTTCGGAGTTCATTGGCTACTATGTAAATTCAAAGAAAAAAAGGAAAACAAAATTTTGAAAACATAAACCAATTTGAATCTTGAATCCATTTTGAAATCTGAGTTTGGAGTAAGTTTGTGTGAAATCCAGTTTGTTGAAATCTGTTTTAAGTTTGAATGTAAGTTTGTGGTTGTGTTTGAGGCTGTGTCAATGAAGCAGCAAACAAAAGCAAAAAGAAAAAAACTAATAATAATAAATGAACTTTTTGTAAAAAAAAATGGGGTTCGAACCCCAGACCTCAGCATCATAACAGACACAACACACCAACACTTAACCAGACGCCCTTGGGACTTTTTTCATTTATACTCCACACATTTAATTCTTTAAACACATTTTGTCTTGTTTTGCTTAATTTTTAGTAAACTGCTTATTTCTGCTTATTCATAGTGCTTATTTCTAAGTTTTCATTTTTCTTACATTCCTTTTAGCTTAATTTATTTTCCAGAAAAGTTTTAGATTTTTAGGAGTTGTAGTTTAATTATTAGAATTAAATTAGTGTTTATTAGTTTTTAATTCATATTAAATAGAATTTTTCTTAAAAAATTAATTTTCTTTTTTTTTCAAAATTTTCTTTTGTCTTTTAGTGCGTTAGAAAATTGTTGTTATATCCGTAGGACCTTTCGTGCTTAAAATTCACGTTTTGTTTTGCGCGTTGACGTTTATTTTTAATAAACGTCTCGTGTTTAACTTAACTTGTGTTTTAGGATTCCCGATACCTAATTTTGATTCCCGTAGTGTTTTAGGACTCCCCTAGTTTGCCAATTGCCCTTTGTTCCCCTTAGGTTGTTCTATTTTCATTCTCGTTTGTTAATTTTCTATTTTCGTTAATTTAACGTACAACAAAACCAAACAATCTTTCACAATCAAACATACAAGATTTTAATCTCGATCTTTCACGAAGCTTTCCGTTCATACCTCGTTGGGGTACGACCCAGGAAATCACTTTCCCGGTCTTAAAAATATCACATTGCACAAGTTTACGAGGTAATCTTTTTCACAAAAGGTTTACTTGTATTTCTCCTCGTCTTGTTGTCCTCACGATAACATTGACCTCACTTTGTTGGTATTTTTGATATAACGTTTTGACACAAAAACTCAACGAATCACAGACCATCCCCCCCCCCCCATTTTTTAGACCGTTTTCTCTTTATTTATTTATTTTTATTATTATTGTAAAACATTTAAACACTTTACCGTATAAATACACAGTTACTTCTCTATTTTTATACAAGCGTTTAAAACATTCTTTCTTATACACTCTACACATCTCACCTAAAACAAATGTCTTAGGAACTATTTTAATGTACATCCTCGGATGACACATATGAAGTTAATAGTACCGATATAATATGATTATAAAAGATGTCTCGCATGGCTGATGTCGCTTAAAAAAATTACGGATATAATGTACACATTCATCATATTACATATTACAATTATAAAAGATAAAGAGAGGTCAATATCTCTCGATTTTTATCTAGATTAGCAATATCGTGTAGATGATCTCGTACAAACAACTGAAGAAATTCAACAAGTTATAAAAACAATGAAACAACTCATCGAAGCCTTAAAGCCGATTTGGTAGAATACATTAATTTGTTTTTTTTATTTGAATTTTTATTGTAATTATTTAAATTTGTCATTTTATTTGACTTTTTATTGTAATGTTTTTAAATTTACTTAAATTATTAATTTTTTTTTTGTTTTAATTTAAAACAAAAAATAAATTTTAATGTTTAAAATAATAAAAAATAAAATAATGTTTTCGACTTTTTTATTATACTAAACATGACAAAAAATTGTTCTGGTGAAATGAAACTTAGGGGTGGCTATTGTTTCGGTATGGGCTTCGGCATGGTTCATGCCGAGCGCCATGGCCATTGCCTTATCTTCGGCATCACAAATTCGGCAACCATTTCGGTAAGTTTTGCCGCAACAGCATGGAAGTATGGAAGCAATGCATTGATTATTCGAACGTTGCCCATTTAATTTTCTTTTTAAAGTATGGTGAAGTATGGTTGAATCATAGAATGTGGTGGCTTGATATGATTGGTTAGTGACGAATCATGAGAGAGGCATCAAATCATGACTGTCACCCCCTTATGTAGCAATTAGAATGAGGGTCACATCAGGGTCATCGATACACAGCCTAATAGTCTCATAAATATCTATATTATTATATAAAACATTTAAGTTGTGTGTTTCACCAAACATTAAGATAAAGAGCTTAAATCATTGAGTGACGTATGTCACTTTTCAACAAAAAAAACACTTTTATTTGCAAATTGAAATATCTTTTTATCTATTTTTTTTATAATCTAATTTTATCATATTTTCTAAAATTTTGTGCTTTTTAATTCAACATCCATTTCAATTTATTTTTACGACTTTTTAGGTTTTATGTTTTAGTGGCTTATTTTATTTTGATCAAGTTTCTACAATTTAAACCTTTACATCAATCAATACAAAACTTGATTCGTCAAAATTATATTTTTTGCGGGAGTGTTTGACGGGTTAGAGATTGTGAGGGTCTATATATATATATATATATATATATATATATATATATATATATATATATATATATATATATATATAT
>LBNU01016922.1:9434-35199 GCA_014162995.1 Artemisia annua | reverse complement strand
ACCAGACATTTAGCTTTGTGTCGTTAAGCCGGTGTAAGCAAAAGTTGTGTAAGGTATTCTCCGCCATAAGGGAGCTTGTTGACATAGTGAAGAAAACTCCCGAGTTAGGTGCTCGGGGAGTGGAGTAGGACGAAGAGGAGATTCGTAGCCGAACCACTATAAATCCTTTATCTCACGGTGCCATTTTTCCAACTCTATCATTTTAATTATTTACTTACTTTCATATTTGTCATATCATATACTTGTTGATATCGTTGCTTATAATTGTGCAAGTTTATTGGTAAAACATAAAGTTCGAATTGGTGTTTTGATAAACAAGGTTTTGTAAATTAAAAAGACGTAAAACTATTCAACCCCCTTCTAGTTTTGCACAATTATTATTATTATTATTATTATTATTATTGTTACTATTATTATTATATTATTTTTTATTTAATATTATTATATTATTATATTATTATTTAATAAATATTATTATTATTATTATTATTATTATTATTATTATTATTATTATTATTAATGTTTTTCTGAATTACATTACGTTGCTAGTTAACCAAACACAATGATAGATTTCATCAATTACAATTCTAACACATTACAATTCCAACACATTCCAATTTTTTGAATTAAATTCATTCAAATTACAATTCCTTCCAAAGATTACAATTCCTTCAAAAACATTCTGTGAACCAAACGCACCTATAAGTTTCCGAAGAACCCTCGACGTCTTTGAGTTCACTACTTTTGTTTATTCCTCCACTACTCTACCAATGCTTCTCATTATACAGATTTATTTTGTGATATTCACTTCCACACACAATGTATCAAAATGCATTAATAAAAAAATATAACACAAGCCACGAGCCCACGACATAAACGTATAGATATAACTTTTAGTTTTACAAATTATGATAACAAACCTTGTGTGTGTTGACGATTGATCAATTCACAAGTATAATCATAATGAAATTATAAAGGTAAATTGCAAATTTCGTCCCTAATTTACTTTAGCATTATTGTTATTGTGTTCATATTGCAGTTGATTGATTTGACCGAAACTCGAATCAAAGTTTTTCAAAAATAGTAATCATAACGATTTAAAAACGATAAAACTAAACACCTTCTAATTTTCCACAAAACTACATCTACTTGAAATTATAAAAATATAAGTATAAGTATGAGTATAATAGACTATTGTGCTTCAAATGCAAACTAGTGTCTATTTATTATAAGTTACATAAACTTTAGTTTGAGCATTAGAACAATTTTTATAATCACAAACGAGCTTTCGAGCTCGAGCTTGAGTTCATAAACAAGCCTATCAAGTTTGATATTTTATATGACCATTTTAAGCTTGAAAGTTAGTTTATTGTAAGATGATGATTGAAAATGAAAAAAAAAAAAAAAAAAAAAAAAAAAAAAAAAAAAAAAAAAAAAAAAAAAAAAAAAAAAAAAAAAAAACCGTTAAACGAGCTTTGAGCTCGAGCTTGAACGACAAAAACTATTTGAGCTCAAGCCATTAAAAAAAGTTTATTCAAGCTCGAGCCGAGTTGTTAATAAACGAGCGCCCCTAGGCCTCACCATCACCATCAACCTCATGTTAGCTTTCCTACTCATGTTCATGATATGTTGCGCTGCTGCTCGGATAGTGAAAGAGGCTTTTCCGGTTACCCCTAAAGAACCCAAGGTTAGCGATGCTAGTTTCATATTGATCATTGCTTCAAAATGTTGTTTATTTTTATTATGAAAGTTATTATATATTTCAGTTAAGTTAGCCTACAAGGCATGTTCATTTTGATTCAAATGATTGTTGACAGCACGTAGTGAGTAGTGACAAATAACTAAACTATTAGGACAAAATATTTTTTGAAGTGTTTGGATGCATACAGTGCTTGTTTGCTTATATTTCGAGTAAATAAATACTTATAAATAAGCACATGGGGAGTGCTTATAAGTCACAAGCATAAGCTAAAAAAGGTTTAACCGTTCACACATAAATTTGCCATATCTTGAAGTAGAAAATGTAATTATTGGATGCAGGATGTTGAAGATGAGTGCTTGATGAGGAATGGTATTGACAAAGCGCATCTTGATTATATCTACACCCAAGATCACCCCTACTCCGGACATCTTAATCCTTAATTCCTAATAGTAGTTCTATACTGTGATCTTTGTTATGCTATAATAGTATATGCTCAAATACATGTTTCTTTTTGAAGCTACAACTTCATATACAACATTTGTTTATTTGCCTTTACCCTTGCACAGAATATAACAGAAACAGACTTTAATGTTTCATAATAATGTTACAATATGAATGAGTTCATTTCACTTCACCACTATCCATTCCCAGAAACTTTGTACATAGCAATCCTGTAAAAAGCCATAATCTTCATAAATTCATGAAGAAAAGGTAAATTTGTAAATAAAAGAGCAAATGATAAGATAAAAATAACAAAAAAACAAAATTCCAGTTGTTCAATCTTTAAGAAGAAATCACTCCAATAGCATGAACCCATTGCCATGCCCACACACTGTTCGCCTGTACACTTCTTACAAAGAGAACCCATCTTTGAAAAATGATGAGCATACTCTTTCTCGTGCTTTAACTCGCATGCATCGGTTTCAGAGACCGGCTGTCCTCACACTGTCATCTTGTTGGATGGCAATGCTGATCCCAAATCAGCAGTCAATGAATCAGCATCGGCCAGACCGGATGAGCCCATGTCAGAAATCACCATAGTTATGGGAAATTTCTTTCAGATGATGCTGGATCTTACTGGCATGGTACAATCATCATCTTCAAGATCACTAAATGAAATGTCTTCATCAGTTCCAACAGGAACATGAGGCCCTTCGTACCCATCTAATTCTTCTGAGTTATCATGAATCCAATTGTCCTCATCGTTACTAAAATCCTCAATCGGTTTTGTATAAGATGAAATCACCCTCTGATCTGATGCAACATTTGGCGACACCTCTTCTTTGGCTGAAACTGGTGGTCGTGTCTCTGTAACTGTGTGATATGTTGTAGGTTCAAAAGCATGTTGTTTTCTTTCTGACATGTTTGCAGAAGGAGAATCTGATGCAGAGGTATTATTATCTTCACGGCTATCTACTGTGCGTGGAGTATTTCCCTCAAAATATTCTGGTTCGGCCTTGGTCTGCATATGTAATTCCTTCATCCACATAGTTCGTGCTGCAACTATCTGCAATGCAGAAGCCACCAGTTCAACCACCAGTCAAAAAATACTAATGGATATTACGATTGCATTAGTTTTGCTTGGTTAATTTAAGGAATCACTCACTCCTAATTATAAAATATTTATTATCAATATTTATAACTTATCAGGGGTTATAGCAATTGCTTGTTTGGGCGCATAATGCTGGGCAGTTGTGATCTTCAAAGAGTTGGTGTTCTAGTTGGCTCTAAAGCAACAAACACAATACCATTGTGTTCTCTAATCATGATCACATATGGTTAGTACCCACAAAATAAGAATACTGAAGCTGTAATAACTATTTTCATTGCAGATTAATTGCTAAATAATTGATGTGTGTAGAGTTTGAGAGAAAAAAACATTATGGGTCCGTCGATATGCATAGCAATCATGTTTCAAAAAGAAGGAATGAAAATTTTAAAACAGATAAAGATAAAGCCAATAAAAAATAAAGCAGAAAGCAAGCAACAATTTGACAAACCAATATGAGAAATCGAGAATCTGAAAATAAAAAATAAACTAAAAGAAGAGGTGTCGATAAAAAAACATTATTAAATAACAAATAACAATTTTTACTTGTATGTGTAGTTGTCAACTGGTTCCATGAGATAAGATCAGATAACATATGTAGTTAGCGGATACTGATAACATCATGGTTAAATTGTATAACATATGTCTTGTTTGAAAAGAAAAAAAAAAAAAAAAAAAAAAAAAAAAAAAAAAAAAAAAAAAAAAAAAAAGAGGTCTTGTGTTGTGGGATACCAATAACATCCATCATGGTTTTAAGTTGAAATTAAATTATTATACTGCCGTGTGATCTTCGGCTTGCAAAATGGTTAGTTGCTCCTCAAGCTGCAGTCAGGTGGTGTTTACTTTTGACTTGTTAGGCTTAAAAAGCCTACTTGGATTAATTGGTCACCCATGTTTACTTGTTTACCTGTGACTTAAATTTTACATATGTGACTTATTTGCTTATCTATGGAGGAGCATTGTGCTCCCTATATAGCCCAACTTTTATCCTACTTTTTCCCAATTTAACCTCATCTTTCAATTACTGTTCGATTTTTGCTTTGGTTCTTGGTATAGGATTGTTCATAATTTTGTTATTTGCTTCGTCTAAATATCTGACGTGGAAACAGGATAATGGTTTTTTAACTTGATAATCCTTTTATCATGTGGTCTTTGCCTTGAAGTTGCTATTAAAATTTATTTTGATCCCACTGATATCAAATATTTGGCAAATTCTATGTTGGGCTGAGTTTTGTTAATGGTGGTTGATATAACATACAGCTTCTTTGGTTTATATACACTTAAAATTATAATACAAAAACAGATTAACATCATTAATTTACTAAAAAGGTTAAATCTAGTCATTTACTAGTACTCAAGACTATTGATTCACCATAAAAAGTAAAAAGCAATTGATCACTGCAAACAACCATTCAACATCTATATAATATAGTCATCTATATCCACCGTGACTTGATGAAATAATTAGTAAACAAGCCCCCAGTGTGATTCAAGCATCTCCTCAGGTATATGCTCTAATGAGGACTTGGGTTGGGTGTTTTAACTGGGGAATTTATAACAACTCTTCCCACGTTATAGAAAGATTGAAAGATTTGATTGCCCTATGTAGTGTACACTACGTCACTACTATTAACTTCCACCATGGTTACAACTGATTTGGGCTTAGGTTGTTATTGTGCTTTATGAAGTCAGAAGACTCATGATTCTCTGAACCCTATGGTTAGGAACTTGAAACTAGACAGTTCTATGGTTTGAAACAATGGCGCAGCTACATAGGGCGGGGAGGGGCGCCCGACCCCCCGAAATTTTTTTTGCGATGTAGGGGGTATATAGTTTTCGTGTAGAAAAATTTTGGTATATTCGGTTTCGACCCCCCATTTTAATTGTGAAATTTTTTTCATACATTAAGCAGTAAAAAATTTTAGATCCCGACCCCCCACTGAAAATTTTCTAGCTTCGCCACTGGTTTGAAACTCCATAGATATATGGAGGCAGTAAAAGACAGATGTCATAACTTAGATACATAATAAAACAATCCACAATCCCATGCCATATACATAATAACAATTAGTCCAATTTGACCTAACCTTTAGCTACCAGGTTGTATGATGCTGCTTTAACTCGTTTAGTTTTGATATGAAGGCATTCACAGTCATGTTTGACAGTAGATTTAGACACTTAACATGATTGATATCTGTTATAAGCTAGGGATGTGAAGTAGTTTGATAGCTTTAAAATTTATGACCACTGGAAAATGTATGTAGATTACAAAGTGAATTTTCCCTGAATATGGCCACATACACTGAAAAAAAATGTGACTGTGCCACATACCTGGGGGGTTGATAGAAGATCAGCATCATGTTTATTAAGCCGTGGGTGCAATAGAACAAAGTAGACCTTCCAAAAGTAACTTTCGCTCATATGAACTGGACAAAACTCAATTCTGAGAGCAGCTAATCTCGGTACTAGTTGTTCGACCAAAGTTGCATGGTTCCATTGAGTATCAGACATTTCAAAATCTAAAAAATAAGAAATAAAATCAATATAACAACTTGTACCATTAACATAAATCTAATATCAACGCATTTACATGGTAGCTGAATTCATCTTTAATAAAAACAAGTATCAAACATCATATAGACCTTCAAAATTCCACCAATATATCCATGGTTCACATAATCAGAACTAAAAGCAATTGTTGAATTCAACTGAACCTTTTGGATATCATCAGCACCATGAGGCATTAGATAATAATAATTAAAAAAAAAAAAAAAAAAAAAAAAAAAAAAAAAAAAAAAAAAAAAAAAAAAAAAAAAAACATCTTTTCAATGGGAATTAGGTATCTTTTACCAACATGAGTGACCTGCATACAGATACCTACAAAAACTACACGAGTACTAAGGGATCTTACTATCTTAGAGCATTGCATTTTAAAAAGACAACTTTAAATATTTGACAAATTTTGGTTATGTCTACATTATTTTTGGTTTTTTGTTGCACCTACGTAGATATTCCAACCGAAGCTATTGAGAACTGATTATCTCGACCCTAGATAAACAGAACAGGTCTCACAATACCCAAAAACGAGAAACTAAACCAAACAACCCTACGGCATTACCCTTTTGGTAAAGTTCCATGTATCCTAGACTTTACACGACTAGCATTCCGACTTTATAGCCTTACACAAACATAATTTGGGGGGAAATTACGAGTTTCAAACAAAGACAAAATTCGTAAAAAAACGTCATTTCGAGAAAAAATCAAAAAAAATACCATCACTATCTTCGTCTTCGGACAAAGGGAAATCCAACCAAGTTTCAGGATGATGAGCTATATTCATTGCAAACCCCAACACTTCTTCTGTCACACCCACAATTTCCTTCTCCTTCTCCTTCTCCTTCTCCTTCTGCCTTTCCTCAATTAAATCCCCTCTAATCGAATTCGCAACATCCGAATCAACGCGGTTTTCGCGCTTTTCGCCGTGCTGTGACAGCGGTGGAGGTGGCGGAGGAGGAGCAAGAAAAGAAGCAACACCCCAGATTTGTTTCGCTAAAGACTCAGTAAATTCCGACAGATCTCCTTTTACACCATCTCTTAGATTATGCAAATCTTGATCATCAAATAATTCTTCTTCTTCTTCTTGTTCTTGATTTATTATATCATCAATAGATTTAAGGTTGTTGTTTGAGGTAGTTGGTTGATGATCATCGTCGTGGATTATGAGATTGTTGGAAATTGATCGAGCCAACCATGACATGATGATGATTGTGTTGGTGGTTGGAGATATGAATTGAATTGACCTTTACATTACTATAGTATTTTATATGATGGAATGAATATAATGAAATGAAATGATGGTAGATTTGAAACTGTTGTGGTAATTTTAATTTTGATCTTGTATTTGAAATTGGAAGGGCTTGTTGGTAATGATTATGTTTTTTGGGTTTGTCTCTTGTTATACCCATATTGGCTTTGGGCCCAAAAAGATGTATTGATTTTTCTTGCAACAATTCACATTGTTTCGAATGTCATATAAATAACGTGACGGCATGACCAAATCTCACGTTTTAGCGGTCAAGGCGAAGCTTTTACTTTTATAAAACGTGGTATAAAATGACACGAAATATGAAAATATTTATATATTTATATTATATTCCATATATATCGAGTTTACAAAAAGACGTGGCAAAGGCGGCATAACGCGTGGCGTGGCAGTATGACCAAGCCTCATTTCTTTGCGGGGGATTTGCGAGACCTTTACGTGCCTTTTAAAACCATGGTTTCATGTCATAGACGATACGTGAGATGCAATATTGACGATATGCTCTGAACTGACTCAGCGGCTCGCTTAAAGGATTGTCTGCATGTTCAAAAGCATGACTAAATTTTTTGCAAAATTGGAGAAACCGGCATTTTTTTTTTAATTATAAAGTGACTTTATATCAACTCCAAAACACTTATTTACACAAAACATTATGCTAGCTAAAATGATGTTGATGACATGGCATCTGCTATACGTATGTATCATCTAGGCTTGAAGGTCACTAGACAAGCCCACACCTGTCAAATAAGGCTCCAATGGCCTAAATAATGGACAAGCACTATGTTTGGCAAAACTAGTTATTAATTATAAACTGTAAAATCAGTGTTGCAAAACAAGGTCTACAAGGCCGATTAATCACCGCCTAGGCGTTACAGGGCCATCAACCTTGCCGATTAATGTAACTGGGTCTAACAAATAGGTCAACCATGGTCAACGGCGATCAATAACGGTCAATGGTGGCTAAACTTGCCGGAAACCAACAAATCTTACAGGAAATACCCAAAACTCATTATAAACTTATTTTGATCATTTATAGTAATTGATTAAATCTATTACATGCTGTTGTATAGAGAAAATCTTACCGGAAATACCTAAAACTCGTCGGAAATACCCAAAACTTGCCGAAAATACCCAAAATTTGCCAAAAATGCTAATCTGATTAATAACTGATTAATCCCGCCTAGACCGATTACAAGCTACAAGGTGGTCGACCGCCTCACTACCGATTCACGATTTTTGCAACCTTGGTAAAATGTAAGATGTAAACTGTAAAGCAGTACATGAGCTACAAGCTGTATATTTTTTTCAATAAAAATGTTTGGTAAATTAGCTGTTAAATGTAATTATAAGATGAAAATGATATAAAAGGACATATCTATAATTGTAAACAAATGTTTGGAGGTATATCAGTAATTTAAAGTTTTAACAGCTACAAAATGTTTAAAAAGCTTCATGAACGAGCTTTTCATTTAGGAGCTACTTGCTTGAAATAAAAGCTTGAAGTTAATGTCTCCAAACGGAGCTACTTATTTTAGAGGAGATTATTTTTGTAATAAAAAGTTAACAGCTACTAAAAAAGCACCTACGATACAAGCCCTAGGCCCCATCTCCCCATCACTACTCTAATTCCCTCCTATATATACCATATCTAATATGAGGAACTAGGGTAAGAAAACATAGGCAGGTACACATAACCTCTCTCTCTCTCTCTCTCTCTCTCCCTTTCATCTCACAAAAAACCCTTGTCATCATCCTCTTCATAAAGATGAGACGAATCTACACGGTCGCTGTGAGCATTACCTCGGCCCTTTAATCTCAATTATATGTCGAGGTCCTTACCGTTCTAAACGAGAAACTTAACATCCGACCAGCATCGCCCCAATATATACTCGTTTCACATACGATACATGAACATTGCGCCATCCGTAAGACATGACACAAACAAGCTTTGTTTTGTTCTTTCACGTCTCGATCTACTAACGGTGATACTCCACCTTTTCTAGGTTCTATAATCTTATCTTTATGGTTTTATGAACTCCTTTATCATCGAAAAGTATCATTTATAAGTCGTCCATCAAGTGTTTGGCAAAATGCATTAATATCTACTTTATCATTTTAGCTTGTTTTAACTAATTAAAAATTCATTAAAAAGTGTACAATCGTGTTTTATTTTAAAACATGAATATAGTTTAATTAAAAGTTGCGGGTAACATGACCACTAATTAAAATACATTATATCTTAACTAATTATAAAGCAAAAATGGTCAACAAGTCAAGAAGTGAAAAACTGAATTTTCACTTAATCCCCATTTTGCCCTTATCCATCCATATATAAACCAACATTCAAAGACATATCTCTCATTCAGTTAGTCACCCTCTCTCTCTATAAACACACACAACACCTCACTCCCCTCTCTTTTAACAAAAAACCCCCTCTCTCTCACATTAACCACACACCCACCGCCACCACCACCACTTTATAACTGTCACCACTAGCAACACTACACCGCACCTACCACGTTACTGCCGCAAACCACCAGCACCACCACACCCACCACGTCACAGCCACAAACGACTAGCACCACCACATCACAGTCGTCATATCACGCTTCAGCACCACACCGAATTGAAGGCTTATTTGTGTAGATATGTTATTTGTAACTTTTTTTGTATAAACAACTTTTGAAGGTTTTTCAAGTGCAGATATATATATATATTTTTTTTTGTAGATCCATCCGCCGCCGCCACTAATTTATGCTGTGTTAGGTAATTTTTTTTTTTATTGTGTTAATTTTGATATCAAGTTTATTTCAAGTTCGTTGTAAAAAATTACCGAAGCAAAACCCACAAACACCCATTTTGAAGAGACTGCCGAGACGAACCACCAAGATTAACGACCACTAAAAAGGATTTTTTTTTTTTTTTTTTTTTTTATAATTTTTGAGGTATTTTTTGAGTTTTTTTATTTGATCTATATATATTTATCAAATTTGAAGGTTTTCTGTTATAGATCTACAAATTTATTTGTAGATCTGAGTTTTTAACTTTTGGTATTTTTTTACAGCCTCCGCCATCGTAACCACCGCCGCTGTCTTGCCGGAAATACCCGCTGCCGCCGAGCAGATCACCATAAGCAATTTTTAAGGTTTTCTTTTAACTTAATAGATCTATATTATTTATCAAGTTTTGAAGAGTCCTTATATATATTATATATATTCATCACATTTTTATATTTTCTAATGAATCTTTAGTTTTTTAGTAGATCTTAGTTGTCGTTTTCATTTCACCGCCGTTATTTTTAGTAGTTTTTAATTTCGAGCTTTTTTTTTTATTTTTTTTTGAAGATGTCTATTTTTATGAATCTGATGGTTTATGAGTTTTCTTTTTCATGCTTGAGATTAAAAAAAACTAATAAAAAAACGAGTTTTTTTTCTTATAAATCTGATTCTTTCGATTATTTTATAAATGATTTTTTTTTTAAATATGTGTTTCTTTGGGTTGTTATAAATATTATTTTTATGAAAACTGGTTACTTTTTTAGTTTCTTATATAAATGTGATTATCATGACTTTAAAAAAATATGATTTTAGTGTTTTTCTTATACATCTGTTTTTTAGTATATTGTATTTATGAATTTTTTATAACTCAAGTTTCTTGATTGTGTTATTTTAGATCTACTGCCGTGGCCTTAAACTAATGTTGTCGCGTCCGGAATATGCTTTTGCTCGCCATAATCTGCCGTTTCCAGGAAATATTGGATTGAGGTGTTATATAGTTTTGTAATGTAGATTTCAAAGCGATATTTAAATTTGTGTATAGCTGTTTGCAGGAAATATGTTTTAATGTTTAAATTTTCGTGTAAAATGTAAGGTATTAATTGTGTGTATAAACTTTTATTTGAAGTTTATTGATACCCATTGAAAAGCTTTTACAATTTCGAAATTATTTGAACTTTACTAAGATTTGAAAATTTTTGAGTAGTTTGAAAATTTAAATTTTGAAATGTGAATTCTTTAATTATTTTAAAGTAGGGATGAGCATTTCGAACCGAACCGGAACCGTACCGGTACCGTACCGAAATGGTACCGATTCCTGATATACGGTACGGTACCGGTACTACGAAATAAGGAGGAAAAAATTCGGGACCACTAATTCGGTACGGGACCGGTACCAATTCGGGAAATTCCCGAAAAAAACGGGAAAATCCCGATTTCCCGGTACCGGTACCGATACCGGTACCGGTATCCGAATCCCGTTCGGTACGGTACCGGTACCACTAATTTAGCTCGGGAAAAAATCGGTACCACTAATTCGGTACGGTACCGGTACCGTGCTCATCCCTATTTTAAAGTTTTCATTTTTCGAAGCTTAAAATTTTTAAGTGACACGGGAATTTCGAAAGCAAGAAAACAAGTGTTTAGATCACTTTTGACTTGATGCAAAAACACAGTTCCCAATTTTTTCTTGAGAAATACTGTTACCATTATTTTACTTCTAGGCATGCTTTAGAAAAAAAGAGACTATTGTGATTCTCTTCCCAAGACAAGAACCAAAACATAAAGTAAAAAAAGATGATAAAAACCATTTTAAGTTTTAATTACGTTAATTAGTGAAAATAAAAAAAGCCAACCTGAATTTGAATTTAGTCAAACTGTCAAAGTGGAAAGAAGTAATGATGCTCAAGTCCCAATTTTTTCTTGAGAAATATTGTTACCATTATTTTACTTCTAGGCATGCTTTAGAAAAAAAGAGACTATTGTGATTCTCTTCCCAAGACAACAACCAAAACATAAAAGTAAAAAACGATGATAAAAACCATTTAAAGCTTTAATTACATTAATTAGTGAAAATAAAAAAAGCCAACTTGATTTTGAATTTAGTCAAACTGTCAAAGTGGAAAGAAGTAATGATGCTCAAGTCCCTATCAAATTCATCGAACACCACGATATATTGTGTTTCTACAGTCTTTTGTAGACTATCACACTCATAGAAATTGGTAAGTAGATAAGCATGTGAGCATGTTTTAAGGTGGGTGCAAAAGGTTTTTTTCTTTTTTTTTTCTTCTTCTTGAATTTCACTTTTTATAAATAAAAAAAGTAAGGCTGGTAAAAAAAATCTATTGAATCGAAAATTAATTTAAAAGAAAAGCGCATGGCGTAATTGAAAACTGAAATGATTTCTCTATTCGACCAATAATAATTGTCAACCTTTTAAAACTTACAAAGTTTTAGAAAACAATACTGAACTTTTCACTAACAAATATCATTTTTACCCATTAAAGACCATTTTGATAAGTTCTAATACTATCTCTGTCTCACAATAGTTGTCTGATGAGTGTGCAAATACTCATCA
Organism: Artemisia annua; assembly: GCA_014162995.1. Classification (NCBI taxonomy): domain Eukaryota; kingdom Viridiplantae; phylum Streptophyta; class Magnoliopsida; order Asterales; family Asteraceae; genus Artemisia; species Artemisia annua. The sequence goes on along the minus strand of LBNU01016922.1, from coordinate 22,773 downwards.
TTTTTACCGTATTTTAACTGCCAAAACACGTGAAAACACTCGGAAATACATCAAAATACTGAAAATATCCCAAAGATCGTGTTTTATATGTTTTAAATGCAAAATGAGTAAAAACAAATGAAAATCGTACAAAGTTTGCATAATTGGCAGTTTCAGTCCCCCAACTTTCTAAACTTGACAAAATTAGAAAATACTCTTCATTTTATTAATAATTATTTAGTCATCCATAAGAAAGATTATAACCTTTCATAGTATGTCAACATTATTTCTCTTTTCAAATATAAGTCATTTCACTATTATGTATTAATTTAAATATGGTAAAAGAAAAACTCACAAACTACATTAGCATTAAACTAACACTATCTTTATATCAATTTCTCTCATCNCCCGGGAATTATACATTGAAGAAAAGTGACAAATAACCTCGGGAAATGAAGATTTGGTATTATTGATCCTTGAATGAAGATTGGAAAAATGGCAGTTTAGGTCCCTCAAGAAATTCAGTTTGTACACTTTAGGTCCTTGGGCCTAAATCCTACATTACTACTAAACTACTAAACCTAAACTAATCTTAAGCCTAAACCAAACAATCCAATATGCTTGGCCCAATCTTCCAGCCCAACAATCCCATACCCCGTTAGTTATAAACCCAATCCCCAAAGTCAAATCTCGGTCAAAACTCTACCCCGTCTTCTTCCCTTTCCCCCCAAACACCCACTGGATAAAAACCCACCACCCAACACCACTTCTGCAACACTCCACCACCCCCATTATCCACCTCAAAAGCTCCCCCTCACCTTCTCCTATATCTCCCCCTTCAAGAATAAGTCACGGGTTACCCCTCTCCACGCTGGCAATCCACCAACACTTTTGGCGCCAAAATAGGTTTAAGGGCTTGGATCAATTAAACCTAAAATTGATGGCTGGGATTCAATCAAGAAAGCACAAGGAAGCTTTTTGGACTGTTTGCACTCACAGAAGAAGCACACAAGTGAAGAATTAACCTAATTTCTATCTAGTATAAATAGGTTCCTTGTATAAGCCTTTAAGGCATCCCTCTTTGTATCTTTTCTTTAGTTTTAGAATTAGTTTCAGTTGTAATTCCAACTTCTTAATTTAATTCAAGTAATCTTTCAGTTTTAAGAAATTTGCATTTTCACTTTAAATTTTAAGTTTCTTGTTACTTTGCTTAAATTGCACTTGCACAATCTCAGAAGTTTTTATAAACCTTTGTGAAGTGATTTGAGGTTTTAACTCAGAAAAGAAAAAAAAATATAAAAAGAAAAATACAAAGAAAATCAAAAAAAAAAGTATAAAGAAGAGAAGAAGAAGCAGTAGCAGTATGATGATGAAGTATGGTTTAGAGTCCCATGGGGGATGTTAGGGTATGGTTTGATTCCTGGTTCCTATTGTACTTCTAGCTTTGGATGACAAGTAATATCTTAGACTTCATTTTTTTCCCATTTTATTGCATAATCTGCCATATTGAATTGTAGTTGTTGTTTGTTGTTTGTTATTGTTTACTTCTGCTTAATTGAGTTCATATTAGCCTAGTGTAAGCTTAATTTTCAGTTTCATGGCTTAGGTTCTTCATTTGCCTTAAAAATTTCTAAAACAGTTTTGATAGGAGTGTTTGGGATTGCTGTTTATATCTAGTTGTTGGTATTACTTGCACTTAAGCTTTGTTCAGTTAAGTTACTTAGAACCACATAAGCTTAGATTTACCAACAATTTGGTCATATTGCAAGAAAAAGTCAATTTGGCAAGAAAAATCATCAACAGCTTATTTTTGGTGGAAGTAGCATGCCAAATCTTTGATTCCAATTCAAAACTAGCTTACATTACTAGATTCAGGTACACTTAGGATTAACAAACATCTAGTGATCAATCAGATTCAGTCTAATCTCACACAAGTCAACTTAACCAAAAATTTGGATAAAGTCAAAATTGTACAACTCAGATTTTGGTAGAAATTCAACTCACTCTCTAGGGTGTTTTTGTTAATGAAAATGGACAAGGTTTGTTGGATTATGTTCTTTGCCAGCTTGTGTATACATAGCAAAAAGAATTTTGGACTTTGAACAAGTCTTGACCATAGTAAAATAGATTGGAAGTTGATAGTGTGACTGAGATTCCCCTGCATCCAGGTTTTGGTCAATTTTTAATTGGCCATAGATTTTTTATTTTTAGTTGGAATCACTTGTAATTTGTTGATTTAGAAAGCCCCCTAGGTCATCTTGATAGATTAGCTTTTAATTTTTCCCCATCAGCTTATTTGGTACTTATTTATAAGCCCTCTTTTGGCCTGATTGAGAGCTGCTGCTGCTGCAGTTCTTGTTGTTGTTCTTGCCTACTGATCTTGCTGTCTTTTCTTGTTGTTATTGTTATTCTTGTTATTATTTGAGTTGTTATTGTTGTTTATTGTAGTTGTTATTGTTTTTGCTGTTTTAGTTGTGCTTAATTAGCTTATTGAGCTAACTGTGTGGTGTGAGAAGTATAAGAAAGAAAACAAAATTTTTTTGAAATCATTTTGATTCTTAAATCTGATTTGAAATCAATGTTTTGTTTGAATGTGTGTTAGTGAAATATGTTTCCAAGGAAAGAAGAGTTTGAGTTTGTATTTGTGAGTGTGAGTCAGTAAAAGAAAAAAAACAAAATAAAATAAATTTTGTGTAAAAAGTTGGGGTCGAACCTGGGACCTCTAGCCTCACACAAACACAAGCACACACATCACAAACCATCTGCCCTAGGGACTTCTCATTGTTTTATATTCCACCTTTTATTTTTATAGTAGTAGTAGTACTTTAAGCTTATTTTAGCTTTTGAGCTTATTGCAGCTTATTGAAACTGTTTTTTTTAAAACTTTTATTTTTTTTAAATTTGTTTTAGTTTAAGTTAATTTCCAGAAAAATCTATATATTTAATTATTTTAATATTTTATTTTGATTTAACTTTAGTTTAAAAGTAATTATTCATAATAATTAGGATTTTATTAATTTTATTTCTTTTTTTCTAAAATTTCTTTTGTCTTTTAGTGCGTTAGAAAATTATTTGTAGGCCGTAGGATTTGCGTAGCAATAATTTCGCGTTTTATTGTTACGTTGACGTTATTTAGAATAAAACTCACTGTTTATTGTTTAATTGGTTTTTAGGATTCCCGATACCTATTTTTTGATTCCCGTAGTATTTAGGATTTCCTTAGCTTTCCAATTGCCTTTTGTTCCCTTTAGGTTATTTTATTTTCATCCTCGTTCCTTAATTTTTTCCAATTCGTTAATTTAACGTACCATAAAACCAAACAATCTTTCGCAAACCAACATACAAGTCTTTAAATCTCGATCTTTCACGAAGCTTTCCATTCACACCTCGTTGGGGTACGACTGGAAATCACTTCCCGGTCTCACAAATATCACATTGCACGAGTTTACGAGTAATCTTTTTCCTAAAAGGTATTACTTGTATTTCTCACGTTCTGTTGTCATCCGATAACTTTGACTTCCACTTGTTGATATTTAGATACTTGTGTTTTGCACACTAAATACACAAACAGATCATTGTCCACATTGATTTTTTTTATCTTGGTTTTATTTCAACTTGATTAATAAATATTTTATTTGTAATTACATAAATATTGTTGGTGAAACTCTACCAACATCGTCTCAGTACCCACGTGCTGTGTTGTATTAAAAAACACACAAAAACACAATAACATTAAGTTTGAAGGCTACTAAACCGCCACCATGGGTGTTGGTGTCGGATGGAGAGTCGAGCACAAAAGGAAGCTAAGGTCATGAAGAATTAACCCACTATGGAAGAAACCTTGTGAGTTATAGGAAATAGATACGACAATAAGACATTTGTCAAGAAACAAAACGTCTTCTATCTCTACAACATAAGTTATTCGACCACACAGGAATAGACGTTCTATTCTCAGGTAGTGGCTCTACGAATAAACTGAACAATTTATATAAAAATACTTCTCTATAGCAAACTCCATACACCACTCACGTGGACAATTTAACAATCTTGATTAAGTTGACATTTTTACTTGTACCCGTGTCTTTATAACTAACCATGCTCATAGTAGTCATGTGATCCAAGATTATATCGATCCACCACGAGATATAGCAAATATATCTATAGTATTTATATCAAAGATGATACCTTTACTTAAATGACTCAGAATCAGTTTCCATATAGAAGTCACAATTCCTATGCCACTAATCACATGTACTAATTAATTCAATTTGATTCGGCAAGGCTCGTATTAATCCGTTATCATACTATTGTGATGACGATAGATTTATAAACCAATTTTGACTACTATTACGGATATCATTGATAGATAATGACAAAGGTTCTATATTCGGATACCCAACTAAATAATAATAAATGTATGTTTATGCGGAACAAAGAGATCAAGATGGATAGAAGAAAGTTTGCAGTAATTGTAATCAGTATGAGGTTATTTCACTAGATATTGAGTGTTGGTTTGGCTATTACATCTTTTTTGGATACACAGACACATTTATGACAACAACACTATGAGAACAAAATAAGTTCTTACGCTTTTGAGTCTATTGTTTAAACTCTAAGTATAGCATCTACGAAAGGTTTTAAATTATAAGGGAGACTCTGTCTTGTTAGATTTTTTGTCACTGGATGGAAATTCGAGTTTTCTTTTCCTCTAATTCCGCCAAAACTCGATGAAAAACGAGCATCTAATTAGGTCTTGTTTATTCACTTATTATCCTACTAAACCTCAAGTACTTATTTCAACTATAGTAGATATCTAAATATGCCTTATTACTTCTCTTATATCTTGATACCTTTGTTCTTTCGTGCTATCGACAACAGTAATAATTTGTACTGTCCTTTGTTGATATAAATTTGATATATCGATAAGAGCTCCAGGTCTTCTGATTACCACGAATTGTAGACGAACCCAGCCACTCCTATTGAATCGTTACGGCTCCAGCGGTTAACCTAATTATTCTAGGAAGCAATAACATTGTGGATCTTTACTCTACAGCATGCAGGATAAATATTGTGCATAATATGGACGAAATCAACCTGGATTGTTATCAAACAAGGTTTTTTCACGAGATATTTTTGACTCTTCTATAATGCTTGAATTACAAAATATTACTAATTATTACACATATCTACTGTATCGATTTGATCAAGGCTATCAGAATTATTCGTATGATATAAAACATTGAATGGAACAATACATAAAAATGGATCATCGGTACGTCCTCTACACAAAACACTCACTACAATATCACAAATCGTTAATTATCTGCCTCTAGGAATTCCGTTGCTATGCACGGGCACTCGTCTAGTTAATATAAAATAACATAATATATTATGGAAATGTCCAATTGTTTAATATTTATAGGAATTAAAAGAATTTAAAAAAGGAAAGTTGAAAAACGGTAACATAATAGTTATTTTTTTGAATTAGAGTATGGATCGACTATTAGGCTGGCCATAGTAAGGTGACCCAATCTTTATTATTATTATTTTTTTTGTCACGTCAGTTTTCTCTCTCCAGCGACCTGCAGGCAATTGGGTGCCCCAGTAAGGGCGACTAAGTTCAAATTTTTAAAAAAACATTTTTAACACAAACTAAAATTTCATTCATAATTAAAACGTTACAAATTAATTCAAATAAAATAAAAACATTACAATAGAATTCAAATAACATTAAAAACATTACGATAAAACGACTAAACTAGTTTGGATTATGATGCTGCCAAATGTCTTCCACCAAATCGGCTTTGAGGCTAAAATGAGTTGTTTTGTTGCATATCTCCCTAGTAATTTCCAATGATTCCTCATGCGTTTAGGATCATAAGAACGGTGCTGCTCTGCTGGAAAGAATTCGGGAGATATCGCCCGCCCTTCGTCTTGAATTATCATATTATGTACATAATATGTCCAAGACGCTCTTTGTTAAATCCCTTAGCCGGATGTTTAATCTTTAGGAACTTCCTCTTTAGTACACCAAAAGCACGTTCCACAGCTTTTCTTGCTGCTTCGTGCATCCTCTTATACAATTGACGCTTTGTGATCATGCGTCCCTGGATGTTTGATGGACTTCACAATAACAGAGTATTCCGGATATATCCCATCAGCAAGATAATATCCCCGTTATAAGGCACGTTGTTAGCAAAGAATTTCACATCCGGTGCTCTCCCCATTTTAAGATCATTGAAAAGAGGCGATGCACGTAAAACATTTACGTCATTATTTATCCTGGAGACACCAAAGAACGCATGCCAAATCCATAAATCTTGAGAGGCGATCGCTTCCAATAAAATGAAAGGAGTTTTCCCGTGATCACCCCTACAAAATTGAGCTTTTAAAGCATGTGGGCAATTCTCCCACGGCCAATCTGTACAATCAATGCTTCCTATCAGCCCCGGAAACCCATGAACTCGATAGTGATGCTCATAGAGTCTGTCAACTTCAGTAACCGTCGACTTTCGCAAATACTCTGGACCATATAACTCCATGATGACCTCACAAATTTTATAGAGACACTCACGAATTGTTGACGTACCTATTTGCAAATATTCGTCAAGCATATCAGGATTGACTCCGTATGCCAATTGACGAAGTAACTTTCATCAATGGAGAAATACCAAGTAAGCCTGCACAACTAGGAGTTTGTTGGAAATAAGGTGAATGATCGGTTACCTCTCGAACAATTCGTGTGAATAGTCTTCGGCTCATTCGGAAACGATCATGGAATGTTTAATCGCCGTATGTTGGTTGAGCGTAGAAGTAAGCAGTCACTAAACGGTCATGAGCACCCAAACGATCTCCAGTAATTTTGTTTCGTGTTTCTTTAGGTTGTGACGCTTGATAAGCCTCCCAACAATCTTCCGCAAACATCAAAAACTCGGTACTAACTTCATTTTCATCATCCGAAGACGAATCGGCAAAATATATCTCGAAAGAATCCATGGTGTGAGAAAATATAGAGAATGTTTGAAATGAGATTGTGTGAATTGGAGTGTGTTTAGGTTATGTATTTATAAGGTAATTTAAAAGAATTTTTTTTTCGCCCCAAACGGCTATATCTCAACGGTTATTTTTCTTTTTTATTTTTTATTTTATTTATTTTTTATTTTTATTTTTTTTGTATTTTGTATTTTTTAGTGCCAAACGGCTATGAACATTTAAGATACTAAAAGTTTGGATCAAAAAGCAAGTAAAATGGGAAATGCCATTCGGTCGAGATCACGACCGGTTTTCATTGTTTTCTTCCCTCAATTCGGTCGCGACCAATAGTGCACAAAAAGGATGACCGACATCGACCTACACGACCGACTCGATCATGGTTGTTACTGTGGGCAGCCTTAGTATTATAGGGTGTTTGGACATGAAATGTTGAAAAGACGAAAACCCTTGCACCTAATGATGTCTTTCACGATAGTCAGAAATTTGGATTGCGCGACAAGAGTGAAATATGTGATATTGGGAATTACTGGTGCCCTTTCTTTTAGCACTATATCCGCAATCCGCCAACCTTGTGGACCAACGGCGTAATTTACCCTAAATATTTTGTTGAATTACACGTTCACATACATATATACTCAATTTCTGCAACGCGTAAAACTCCATGATACACTACCTACACTCCTTGATGATCTGAAATTTATATACGCTTTACTAATACCTGATTATGTATTTGCCCCATGATATCTCTCTATTTTTTTTTTCGAAAGGCAACACTTTTATAGAACAAGCGAAAAAAGAAACCATGATATCTCTCTATACGACACAACACGGTGGAGGAGCAATTAAAAAAGCAACGACCCCAGTTGCCAGCCAATTGATTTCATAAATCTCTCCTTTTGCACTGTCCGTTAGGGTTCTTGAATCCTGTGGTTCATATAAGTAGTATAGAATCGGATCCAAGTCAAGACGACAAGACCCAATCCGTTTAGACAAATCGGGTCATCGTTGGGTAGCTAGGGCTAAGGAGTGTAGAAAAATTAGATAAAAATCAAAATTCTATTTTAAGATATAAACCAGTAACTAGTTTTAGCGAATGTCTTTTGTATTATCACCCTATTTTAAGAACTGGCACGAGTGTTAGTTGGTCTGCTTGCAAAAGCTGAAGCAGACAAGGCACACCTGAAATGGTAAAAAAAAATCCAACATCTAACGATCCATACACGAATGGTTGGTTTTTTTAATGCATGTCCCATACATATTTTTATTTTAGTAATAACACCACAAATGCCCATCTTCTAGCACACAAAAATAAGGCTTAATTCCTGCACTCTTGTATTTCTTCCAATATCTTTACATTTCTATATATAGTAAATTCCCTTATGTAAGCCATTATAAATACCGCATAATACATCCGTTCATGCATTCATATCTTCTACAAACAATGGCAATTTCTTACATCAAATCTTGCCATCTTTCATGGAGTTCTCTTGGTCTTATTTTTATTTTATACATTGCTCTTCTTAGTTGTATTTGTGAAGGTCGGGTTTATAGTGGTAAAGGTGGTGGCTTTGTTCAAGCCAAAGGAGGGAACTTTGTTCTCAATGGTTCACCGTTTCTGTTTAATGGTTTTAATGCATATTGGATGATGAATGTAGCCACCGATCCGAGTGAAAGAGTCAAAGTTAGCCAAGTCCTACAAGACGCTTCAAATGCTGGTCTTTCGGTTTTTCGCACTTGGGCTTTCGCTGATGGTGGTAATAAAGCGTTGCAAATTTCTCCAGGAGCATATGATGAACGTGTATTTGAGGTAACTTATATTTTCTTCAATAGACAGTTTTATATACGTGAGTTTTTTGACTTACCAAAACTTGTGGATTTTGGACCTAGGGACTCGACTTTGTGGTGGCAGAAGCAAGAAAATACGGTCTTCGGTTAATACTAAGTTTTGTTAACAATTATAAAGACTTTGGAGGACGACCACAATATGTTGAATGGGCTAGAAGCTCAGGCGTGCAAGTTAGTAATGATGATGATTTCTATACAAACCCTATTGTTAAAGATTATTACAAGAATCATGTTCTTGTAAGTACAATTACAAACCAGAATAAATATTTATATCCTAATATATTTTTACAGTGACTTATAATGTGTAAAGTGTAAACTAATTACTTCAGAGAGTTATAACAAGAGTGAATACAATCACCCGGATCGCATATAGGGACGACACCACAATCATGGCATGGGAACTCATTAACGAACCACGTTGCGCAGCTGATTACTCGGGACAAACAGTTAATGTAAGTAAACGTACATATTTCAGTTACATGATGCCTAGAAATAACTATTATGAAACCATAACATTAACTATGAAAACTACTTATCTTCCAATATAGGGTTGGGTTCAGGAAATGGCTTCATACGTAAAATCATTGGATCAAAATCATTTGTTGGAGATTGGCATGGAAGGGTTTTATGGAGATACAATGCCCGATCGAAAACAAATAAACCCTGGTTACCAAGTTGGAACCGATTTCATTAGCAACAATCTTATTAGGGAAATTGATTTCGCCACGATACATGCATATCCTGATCAATGGTAAAATGACACTTTTAGTTCTTGTTTTTTCCATAAATAACACAAGGAATTAAGAAGCCATGCATGTAACAAAAAAATCGTATAATAAATTAATTCACCTTATGCATGCCTAACTTATTATATTTTCAGGTTTTCTACACAAAGTGAAGATTCACAAATGGCATTTATGCAAAGATGGATGTCAAGTCATTACCAGGATTCGAGAACTGTCCTAAAGAAGCCATTGGTTATAGCCGAATTTGGAAAGTCTAGTAAAGATTCAGATTATACCATTAGCAAAAGAGATTCTTACTTGAATGCCGTTTATAGAAACATTTATATGGAGGCAAGGAGTGGAGGAACTGTTGGTGGTGGCTTAGTATGGCAACTTATGGCGGATGGGCTTAGTTCCTATGGTGATGGATACGAGATAATCTTGTCCGAAACCCCGTCCACTGATAGCATCATTTCGCAACAATCTCATGCCATGAGCACATTATCACATTTGTTAAGTCTTGGACCAACAAATGTGCCTGAAATCCTTCCTCGTGAAGTCGAATTTGATCATGTTAGTGGTCGTTCATCAGTGATGCATCATCGTCGTCATCATCATCATCATCACCGTCGCCACGCAAATCATGCTCATAATCCAAAAGGATTAAAAAAGGCATTGCATTAAATGTGCAGAATTTATTTAAGAGATAATTGCATATATACCCACTAAAACTCAAAAACTTGCATATTTCCTCAAAATACAAGTTTTCAATGCATGATGTACAATGCAAGTTAAGCATGTTTTGGGTATATATGCAAATATGCAAGTTTTAGTGGGTATATATGCAATTGCTACATTATTTAATTACGGGTTAATAACAAGACCCTCATATTCTTTGATGAAAAATTGTTGTTTATTTTCATGTGATGTTAATAAAATTCTCCATTAATTCTTTAATAAATTATAAGTTTTGAACAATCAAAAAGTAAGGTGCTTGTAAGAAGAACCGGCTAGTGGTTTTTCGACTCATGTGTTAAACAAGGATTCCAATAGGCACGTACGGCAGAGTGTTTGTATTCGATATAATTCTATGTCTTTGAAGAGTAATTTATTTTTTTATTTATTTTTATTATTATTATTATTATTTTTATAAATATAATGAATGCTACGAACATGTATCTAATAGTTATGAACATACAATTATTCCTGATTATTAAAAAAAAGTAATAAATGTACAAAACTGTAGCAATGTTAAATAATTACAAACTCATATCCACGAATCCAAAAATAGAACATGGACCAAAAAGGAAACCAAAATACTATCCACTAACCAATCAGATATAATCACTAAACAATCGCAGCTCTTTGAGCGAACATGAAATTGTGAGTCGTGGCTTGTTTCTAGGAAGTGCACCAACTGTAAACAAATTGCTGTGTTTTTTGATCAAGCGGGAGTAAATAAACCATAACTCGAGTTGTAACAAAAGATTGAGGCATGAATGAAATACAACAGCGACGTTCCTCACATTAAACAGTGCCTCATCATATTAAAAGAGATGACAACGATGATGATAATAGTAAATATAGCTCAATTTTGAAAATAAAAAGGAATAATTCCATTCTTTAAGAACAGTTAAGCTTCAGATCATTAGAAAGCCAAAACCAATGACAAAATAAACTTAGCTTAAGAAAGGTGGAAAGCAAAAGAGGATATAGTGAAAGAATGTGTCCAAAATCACTCACAACATTCTCTTATGTCTCTCATCTTTCTCTAGGTAAGTGCTTTTATCAATGATCTAGGCTTTTTAATCATTTGGATCTAAACTACTATCAAAAAATAAATGTTGTCCTTCTCGTCAGAAAAACTAAACAATTTAGCAATATCATCATTGTTGTCACCTCTTTTAATACTTACCGTAGCCATACGTTATTGATCTCTGGATGACGTATACTTCTTTCTGTCACAAATATGCCTCAACTTGTGGAGGTGGAAGAGGTCTACAGCTTTCTGTTACATATAAAAAATTAATAAAAGGTCAGTTTAAACTGTCATATCTGAAGCAATAGGACAATTCTGATTAAGTATCTAAACAATCCAAAACCCATATTGAACTTCAAGTTGCATACAAAACTCTTTTCAAAGGGACCCACATGGTCCGATGATAAACTTCAAGTTCTTAGACCATGTCCTCAAGTACGACCGGCTCAAGAAAGCAGAAGTCAGGGTAGCTAGGAGGGGTCCAGGGTACAAACACGGGTAGACGACTTCACTACATCGATATCTAACAACAGATAAGGTCCTCGGGTAGAATAGGAAGAAGGGTTGCAATACATTTACGCCACGCTAATTGTATCAGCCTACCTAAAACAACTCATAGAATAAAGAAGGGTGGCTAGTTATCAGGTAAATGCATTCCATCCTACTTATTGTTTCCCGCATAACAACACACCTAGTAATCAGGGTACTCCACCACATAATACGAACTCCCAAGTTAACATAACTATAAGCTCAACCTAACGTGACACTCTGGTATCCATACTTAGTGCATCCCCTCAAAGCAACATAACCCCTGCACCATCCCTAGGTCAAATACCTACTGAGGAAGAAAACCAAATTAGACTACTCACTAAGGCACTTCCCTGGAGCGAAAGACAAACACCACTCAAGGTCATTCACACCTGATCACCTAAAAGCCATACGGATACCCAGGGAGCAATTTGTTCGTTGGATATCCGATTATGAACTCCCCGATGACCTTGTTATGCCCAAGAGCATAGGCATTTACAAAGGCATAGGCGACCCTGACTCTCACGTATGGGCGTTCGTAGGAGATATAAAAACATGTGCCTGTAATGACCCAATAGCATGTCATATGTTTCAACAAACCCTTGCCGACTCTGGAATAGCCTTATTCAAAAGTCAGGCCAATAATACCATCTAAGGGTGGCAAAAAACTTGGAGAAAAGGAAAAGCATCAAAGATTGAAATCCGTTGACGACTTCAAAGAAAATTGAGTGTTTTATAGGAAGTAAATAATATGAATTAAAAAATATAACTTCTCACCCCTCACGCCCTATTTATAGGGAGGTAAAAACAAATGCTTGTGGGAAACAGATGGCCACGACCCATCGGGCCAGCACAACCAGTACACGTGCGTATCGTACACGACCGGATAAGACGTGCATGCAGTCAGTATCAAGATGGTGTCAAGCATAGTCGAATCGACATGTCTAACCCTCCAAAATATCAAAGGAAGGGATTTGAAATCATTTCGAAGAGATTCCTTTTGCATTTCCCACGCAAGCATTTAATACAACCTTACCCTGAACACCCTATATGTCACTTGGGGAACCAACCTAGGTCATCATCACAAGATAGCTCATGAGTCAGCATGCACTACGCCAAAAATGACCTTTCGTCACACATGGTCATTTTTGAACGGTCACACTGTGACATTTTTGCGTGACTAAATGTACCAGCGTTAAATAAACAGCCACACTTGATCCGATTTGTGTGACCATTTCGTAAAATATTTGTCACGCATTTGTGTATATATGTGACTAGAGGGTAACTGGTAAATATTTTTCCATCATTTAGTCACGTTTAATTTGAGGCGTGTGACCGATGCAAATCAGCTCGAAACATTAGTCACGCTATAGATATACATATGTGACAAATATATGTCACACAATTGAACAGTGTGACCAAAGAAGATATATGGTCACACGAAGTACTTGTGTATGTGGCTAAATTATATAGTCAAGTTTGTCACACATTATATAAACGTGACTGCTAT
>LBNU01016918.1:149136-168357 GCA_014162995.1 Artemisia annua | reverse complement strand
TTTTGGTTAACACATTGTTAAATAATGCTATAAAAACTTGTTAAAACTAATCACATTATGTTTTTACAACTTGCAAAACATGAAACTATATTTTTCGACTAAGTAAAAATATTTTTGTAAATGATAAGAGGGTGTTTGGATTATGTCCAAATAATGTCAAAATTAAGTCGTTATAATTTTTATAAAATGGTGTCGAATTTATAAACCAAAAACGAGTAATCCGGAGTTGTCAAGATATATAATTCATATATATATTGACATACTAGTTGTATTAGTGTCTAGTTAAGGAAGCGTTTGGTTTAACAAGAAAAATGATATTTTTGAGTCAAAATGCAAAACATCTTTTTCGAAAACAAATCACATGCATAAGAAACTCGCAAAAAATGACTAGTTTTACAATTAGTCTTTCTAAAAATTAGTCAAAGTTCACCGCTTTTTGCCAAGCAACTACCAAAATTCAAAATGCTTATTGCTCACCGTTTACCGGTCCAAAAAGCTTCACACCGTTCGATGCCAAAGATACCCTTTGTTGTTTATGATAGTTGTATTTGATTTAAATAGTTACTAAACTTGTGCAGCATAAAAAAAAATTAAGTCACCAATTAGATTTTTTGTATCACTATCGCAAGCAACATAATTTAGATATGGTCAACCAACTTATAATTAAGATTTTATTGTTTGTAAAACGTTTATTTTGCTATTATTTAGCTTTTTTATGTCATTTCTTCATTAATATACTTTTATTTGTAGCAGGCATTAGACTCGGTCAAATTAGACATGCTATAATAAATTGAGCAAATGGAGGGAATGTATAAAAGTGGCGTCAAAACATGTCAAACATGGATTACGTGGTTACTGGTTAGATTAAATAACTATAATTAACAGGGAAAAATGGAGGGAATGTGTAAAAATGTGGCGCTAAAATTTTAAGGTATTATTTGGGTGCCATTTAATGAATTTGAAACAATGATGGGAATGTCAAGTGGCGCCAATTATTTTACATTCGATGATATGATAAAAATATAAATATGAAAGTTAAGAGGCATATCAAAGAAAAGAACTGAACGTACACATAAATGGAATGTCATAAGATATAACTCATATAAGTATTGCAAACATTTCTCCTAACGCATTTGAGCCAATCTAGCGTATTCGAGTTCGGTAACTGTACATTTTTCCTAACGTATGTGAGCCAATCTAGATCGAGCGTTGCCTTTAATTCTTTGCAAATGTAACACTTAACAAAAGTGTTGCAATAGATTGTAAACTACGTGACACTTATAGAAATTTTGTTGCATTAGAGCTTTAAAGGCAACACTTTGTTACAAACTGTTGCTTTATTACTAATTTTAACAAAAAGGCAACACATTTTGGAAGTGTTGCTTAAAAAATGTTGCATTAGGCTTGTTTTGTTGTAGTGAAAGTTTCTAAATTCGAATCAAATTTGTAGAACAAGTCACAAATTTACCAAAAGACCCTTAGAGTTTAAGTCATATTATAACAATCTCCACCGTAACTTAAACTCCTCCACCTTCTTCAAATCAAATTCAAAGTTCCAAACACTAGCGATACTAGCCAAATTTAAAATGAACAATCGATTCCCAAAAACGATCCAAAACCAAATCGAACAAATACAAACGCCGATAATCTTCAAAACGAACAATCAAACATTAACCGACAAATTTAAATTCGGTTAACCAAACAAACAAATCTGCTCAAACGGTCTTCAACAAAGACAATCAAATTCAGGCAACAAACTTCAAAAATCCGACGAAAGAAGATCCAAAATTTTCAAATAAAACAAATTTCCAATGATCGAACAAATTCCAAATGATCTAATATTAAGTCTTCAAACAACAAATCGATCTTCAAATTCCAAATACCATATTCAAATTCAAATGACCCACTTATTTTATAAGTATTACGATCCAACTTCAAACTTATTATCAACGCATCAAACAAATTCAAGTTAATTAATAACTCGGCAAACGGGCACTAATAATTCAAACGTCTCAAATATGATACGGATAATAATTCTAATGACCCACTTATATAATTAGAATTACGGTCCAATTCAAATACCAAATACCAAAACAAAACAACTACTAATACCTAACTTGTCATACGAAACAAAAAATCCAATTAGTTCAAGTAAGACCCAAATTCAAATGGCATACTTTTAACTACAAAAGGCTAAAACCCAAAAGTGGTCCACCACCGAACAAACAAAAAACTATCCCTCTGATAGAACACAAATCGACAAACAAATATTTAAACCAAAATCGTTTTCTCAAACAAAAACAATCGAACTAAAAGTCCAACCACGATTTTTTTCTAATTCCAAATAATGACAAATCAATATTTAATTGAAACGATCCTTGTTTTTATAATCCCAAAACGAACAACTTTAACAGATTCGCAAAACAAAAACTTCAAACCAAACGACGTACCTTTTTTTTCCTTCATGGCTAAACGAACAAACCTAACTCTTGATACCACTTGTTGATAATTCAAAGACAAAACAAATAACAAAATCGAACAAGCGAAGCGGAAGCTTTATTCCAAATTATCAAACCAAATACAAAATCAAATTCAAAATGTACAAACACAAAATTCTAATTCAAAAGGTACCAAACTCTAATTCAAACGGTACCAAACACAAATTTAAAAGGTACAAAGAATTGTAATGCTATTAATCTCTATTTATAGGTGAATCTAACCGCCATAAGAAAGTTTTCAAATTCGAATCAAACTTGTAGAACAAGTGGCAATTACCAAATTTTTCACAAGTCCTTTAGAGTTTAAGTCATATTATAACAAATATTTAATTGTAAAACATCTACTATGGGTCCCACATTTTTTGCTTGTCACTATGATGAGCCGGTCATCATTAAAATACATTTTTATCGTGACTTGTGGCTTCCGCTTTAGTATTCACGAGTGACATGCATGGTCATTGAGGCATGGTCACTCCCACTCCGGATGGCCTAAAAGACAATCATCTAAGGCTAAAAGGAGTGGTCATCACTCCTTCACCAACCGCATCAGCTTTCTCTCGATCTCCTCTCACTTTTCCTCATTCCCTTTCATCTTTCACCCGTTTTTGTCACATCCCCTCAGCTTTCACTAAAATACCCATTTTATGCAAATATACCCCACTAAATATCAAACACACTCATTAGACAATAAAAAAACATTTACCTTTGAAATTGGGCATCACGTTTTTTTACTCACTATTGTGAGCGGCTCACCATGCAAATGTAATTTGGCCGTGACCTTGGATTTCCGTTTTGATGGTCACTTGTGACTTGTCACTAATGGTGAATGGGCTCATCCACCACTCCGAGTAGTCTAAAACAATTGGTAAAGTTAGAGATTATCAACAAATAACATTGTTGTGATTCCTATCCTATGTGTGGTCGTGCTTAAAAGTATACCTGTTAAAGTGGATTTTTGCATGTCATCAATGGAAACCTCTTTTTTCAAATCGTACAAGCTACTTTCATAGCATACGGTCTTTTTCAAATAGATGGTGTTATCTATAGAAACTGGTCTAAAATATATGGCATAATGAAGCACCGCATGGATGGATATTAAGGAATCAAAATATACTGAGAATTATTAAACTAGTCATGTTGTTTCTTTGGTCAAAAAATGAGACTTGTTTTGACTAAGAAATGTAAATGTTAAGATTATATGATTTCCACTCATAATACGAGAGATCTGATAAACTTTTATGTTGCGCCTATAAACTAAAGAGAGCTAAGTTTAAAGACTCAATTGATTCAATCAAAGTTAGTTGATTCGGCTATGATCTA
Source organism: Artemisia annua (assembly GCA_014162995.1). NCBI lineage: Eukaryota > Viridiplantae > Streptophyta > Magnoliopsida > Asterales > Asteraceae > Artemisia > Artemisia annua. The sequence goes on along the minus strand of LBNU01016918.1, from coordinate 164,539 downwards.
TAGCTTTATTTGGTCCATGCTCAACTACTTAGAGGGTGCTTGGTTCGTAGCGTATAATGGAAATAGAATAGCAGTAAGAATATTAAGGAATATATTGATCATTATCATAGTTGATGTTTGGTTCAAAAATCTAAAATATTGTAATACCGTTATTTTACGATGCTCTGACCAACATACAAGTTTGATCTCAATTAATATTAATAACGCAGTAACCAATTTGTGTAATCACTTAAAGAAAAATGAAAATCACAATTAGTATCATTTGTGTGACAAAATAAACCTATATCTTATTCAAGATCTCTGTAGAATTGATCATATACAAAACACTTTTTGCCTAGAAATGATTTTTTATTTTTTATTATTTAGTTTAATCCAATAGAAATGTTTTACGCGAACAATAGATATAGTCTTTTTATATATTATATAATAAAATAATTACATCATTTCGGAGTGTTTTTGCAAAACCCTTCTCATTGAAAAAAAAATTGGACCAATAGGAGAGCTCGATTTTGCCACGTAGGCGAAATCGAGCAATATGATTGGTCAATCGAAAGTCAAAATTGAATTGATTTTGGTCAAACTTAATAAATTTGGTGGAGAAATTTGGTTAAGAAAAAAAATGCATAAAAATATAGGTGTCAAATTTATGAAAACAAAACTTAAAAAAAGAGGAAGTAATTAATAAAACTTTAGTGGTTGAATTTTAAATAAATTATATAGAGTTAAGTGTAAAATTACAAGATTCCATGTTTTTTAATAACTTTAGAAAAAACACAAATAACCCCTTACACTTTATACCCATTATACTTTATAATATTAACTTTGTTTAAAATTACATGAGTATTAGCATTAGTTTTTAGACTTTCATCTATTAAAATTATAATATGCGAATTAGTTTTAATATTGTTAGTTTTAGACTTTTATCCATTAGAATATTTTTTTAAATAAGGACTCATGTTATTCTATTTAAAAGTTTAATTTATGCGTACACGGGTTTGAATATTAAATACGGCTAAATTATTAGTAACGGGAATATAAATATCAAATAGTAAGCACGAGTTACTGTGGCGATTCTACTTATAACCACGACTCATGAAATTGTTATTTAAAATTTATATATGAATATCCATAAAAACATTTTTAAAACTTTACGGAACATATTTTAACTTCATTAATGCTCATTATGTACTTCTAAACTCGCACATTTTGTACAACATGATATCAATAGTTAAAGTTAAACAATAACATCAACATCAACCTCAGCATGTCTGTCAGTTAAAAACGTTATACAAAGCTAATTTACTCATTTTGAAAAGCGATATGCTCTATTAGGCTCCACCTTCTATTTTTTATTACTTTAGCAGAAAGTGTATTGTGCGCGTTGTTAAGTCCGAAAGAAATGAAGAAAAAAAAGTGTACGTTTTGTCCCAATAATTTGAGTATTAGCTGATTTATGTTTCTTTCAGAATGTTTTATATACCAGTTGGTCCTTATGCGCTGTTTATTCGAATTTGACACATTAAGAGACTGGGAATACAAGTTCATCACCAAGTATGCTAAAGTTGGAACCATAAAAACCCCCGAAACTACATCTGATGCATCAACTACGGATTTACTTTGAAGGTTACTTAGAACATATATTTGATATAATAATTTGCTTATATGGTATATGTGTTTATTGAATTTTAAAATCAAGTTGTCTCTTGAATTTTCATATACTTAAACGGCTAACTCACATAATCCCAAGTTAACGTTATATAAATGCCTTTGTCACAGGCACTGATATGTGTTGCATTAACCTTATTCCAAAGTTGCAACAAAAAAACAAATCTCATAAGTATTTGATGAGTTAATTGCTTTTGAATTTGTTGTAATATAGAATAATGTTGATCTAGAAAGAGATGTAACTAATGTGTCTCCTTCACTTGAAAATCTACTGCGAAAAGAATGAGCCGGTTTACTAAAGTAGGACTTGCTTAAGTTATTGGAGTTTGGGACTGTTATTTTCTACTAATTATAGTAAGTTTTTAAAAGGTTTTGGGACCGTCTTAATAGTTAGAATTGGTGATTAGGATTGTTTTAATAGTTATTAAAAGGTTTTTATGACTGTTTTAATTGCAGAATTCAACGTGTTGGGCTGTTTTTAATAGCTGAATTGATGGGTGCTTGAAACTGCCTTGATAGCTGAATTCAAGGGTGTTTGAGACTATTTCAATTGCTAATTTTAAGGGAGTTTGGAACTGTAATAATAGCCAAATACATGGGTGTTGTGACTGTTTTTAATAGGCATTGTTATTGCAAAATAAATTTGACTTATACTAAATTAATAGATGTAAAGTTCAAAACTTTTTAAAACAATATATTCGGTATTAAATACATGATAAAATTTTTATGTCAAAACCCCGTGCGCGCACGGGTATTATAACTAGTTAATTATAAGAAGAAAATATCGAGAAGATGTAATAACAAGTAAGGCTGAGAAAATCGACCAGACCGAACGAATCAAAGGACGAGCGGTCCAGTCCCAGTTTCAACTTTTTATTTATTTCGGTTTCGGTCCGATCCGATTTGGTGTACAAACCGACCATTATGCCTTCTTTGACCGGAACGACCGAAGGACCGAACCGGACAAACTCGGACCGGACCCTCAATCTAGGTTTTTAAGCTATTTCGATCTCGGTCTTGGCCGGTCTAGTCCGGCCAATGCTCTCTCCAACTAACAAAAAGATTGCAGGTTAAAAAGAGAAGTTTATAATTTTGGGGTGAGGGTCGGTGGATTTGAAGGAAGTAAGAATAGAGAGAGATTTTAAAACATTATAAAGTATTATCATTATCTTTTGAGAAATTAGTTATTATTGGGCAATAATTGGTTGCATTAACACTATCCAATCAATGATTATCTTTACCATCATCAATGATCTATAGTAAAATGAATGATAGTGTTACAAGATCAATTATTAACTTAAGGGAATTTCTAACTTGTTCCCTTAGGCACATGATAAAAAGTGGGTCATTGTGTTTTTTTTTTTTGTTGATTTTATCATTGTTCAAATAAAAAAAAATATTTTGTGTGTCCTTTATGTGGATCCATAAGTAAAAAGTACACACGGACTCATTTCTTATCATGTGCCTAAGGGCACATGTTAGAAAAACCCTTAACTTAAAGGCAAAAAAGGTACAACCTTAATAAAACATATTCTAATATTACATTAAAATATTCTACACAAGTTACTCATTGTAACACTTGGTGATTTGGCAAACATCAATAATTTACGCTTATTTTGCACTTTATGAAAAGAACAATATCCCTTTTTAAATGCAATTTAATTCAAAGTATTTTAACAAGTGTCATCATTTGGCATCAACTACGTTGGTAAATATTGACAAAGAGCCACTTGATAATCCACGTGATTTGTATTTCCTGAAAGTTCTATTTTTCAAATTATGAGTGTCACAAATTATGGAAACTTATGATTGATTATTTGATTGAGATGATTGACTGTTATGTTTAATTATATATTTAAAAATTTTAAATATGAGTGTCACAAATTATAAAAATTTATGATTTTAATTGAGATGACTGACTCTTATGTTAATTACATGTTTAAAATTTTCAAAATATGAGTGTCACAAATTATGAAAATTTATAATTGATTATTTAATTGAGATGACTGACTTTTATGTTTAGTAATATTAAATACTCAAATGACCCACGCTTTAAAATTGACGTTGGTGAAAGAAACAAAGCACCCACATGACCAAATTTTAATATTAATCATATTTTTAGTCTTAAAAAGGATAATATCATTTATTACAGATTTATATAGCATGTCCTTTAAGTTAACATCATGAATACTAAAATGTTGTACCTTTAAGATAACACCATATCTCCTTTTCTATATTCTATCTTACTAAAAAGATAAATGTTCATTAAGTTATTGAAATTGAATAAAACGGAGAAGTATAATAACCTGTATGTAATTGAACGAAATTATCATAGATCGTACGATTATATTGAAGTATTTGCACATGTGTCGTACAACTCAAAATAAACATTCATTGTAATGATAAAGATGCCGAGATCAAGTAATAAATGTATTAACTAAATTAAGAAAATTATTTAGATTTAAATCATCCACTATAGTTATTTCAAGAAAATGTTTAAAACACATGATTGGATTTATAATTTGTTTTAACCATAGTGAGTTGATATTTTATATTTATGTGAAAAGAAGAGGTTTAAAATTTTAAACTTTTCATGATTTAATTCATATGTAACTATTAAGCATTTTATAAACTTAAAAAGTCTATACATAATGCAACAAGGTTTATAAAATCAAAAAAGCTTTATAAATTAATGATTTAATAAATATTTAAACCTTTTAAAAGTTGCATCATTGTTGATGAGCTTACAAACACAAACCATACCATCTATAGAAACATTGTACATAAGCCTACCTTAGTAATTGCCCCAATCATGTTGTTGTCAGGGACGGAATTATGGCCAAATATTATCGGGTGCACAAATTTTTTGAAACCATAATATAGAAACACATTTTTGGACCGGATGCATTTAAGATGTTTTTTTTTTTTTTTTTTTTTTTTTTTTTTTTTTTTTAAATTAACACTAAATCAAAAAAAATCCAAAAGAGTCCCGGACACCGCGGGAACTCCCTGGTTCCGTCCCTGGCTGTTGTATCTATATTTGTATGACTCATCAGCCAAAAAAGAAAAAAGTGATACATGTCTCCACTGAAGTGACGAAAACCAAGTTGTTCATCCATGGTAAATATATAGGCATACATTGTCACAACTTTGAACTCAGAAGCCACCTTGCATGCTACATAACTAAACAATTAATAAAGGGATATGATTTGCACACTCTATAAAATAATTGGGATACTCTAATTTATTGTGTTTAGATATTTATAACCTCACATTTACCCTTACACTTTCACCTATGTGAGGGTATAAATGTCCAAACACAATTAATTATAGTGTCACAATCAGTTGGTGGAGTGTGCAAATCATCTCCCATAAATAAAATAGTGAATATTATATTTTTTAGTAAACACGCAATGATCACTTGGATTTTAATATTTTGTTATGGACATGCACTTAGGGATGAGCTCGGGACCAATCCTGTCCCGAACCCGTCCCGAATTGATGCTCCCGTTTATTTCCGGGCATGAAAGGTGTGTACCGATCCCGTACCGAACGGGATTCCGGTACCGGTACCGGTTCCGGGACACGGTACCGGGAAATCGGTACGTATCGGGTTATTCCCGTTTTTTTGTTAAACTTGAATGATATTTAAAACTTGTATTGTAAAAAGAATGTATTATAGGAGCCATTTCCATATATATGAGCATGCTTGTTTCAAGAAACTATATCCAAAGAACAAATGAAAATGTAAGATGAAACCTTTGATGTTGCACATGTAGATTATGACACATTGCAATGTGTAATACCAAACGTATAATGTAGGGACTTCAAATTGGCACATAAATGAACACTAGCCCAGCGGTTATGCATGAATTACTACTAAGACATCAACTGTTGAATAGGATAGAATCCTGTACTTTAAAAACCAATTGTAATCTCCAGGTCAAAACACACACTTTAGTACCTCAAAAGCATAATATAAATCCAAAAAAAGAGAGCAGTTGGGTTTTTGGATACAATTCCCTAAAAAACATGGCATATTCTAATTCCGGTACCCAATTGGGATTTCCCGAATAAGTCCCGTCCCGAACCCGAAAGGTCCCGATTTTTTTTTTGACCTCATTTAGTAGTCCCGGTACCGTACCGTATATCGGGACTCGGTACGATTTCGGTACGGTACCGGTACGGTTCCGGTTCGATTACAGGAATCGGTTCGATATGCTCATCCCTACATGCACTGAACCAAAATTTTACAAATGATGTTTAGATGACGTTGATCAAAATGTAACCAAAAGAAGAATTGCTCGAGACTTAAGTGCATTGTATCATACAATCCTTATACAAATTACATATATAACACAAGTTATAATACCCGTGAACGCACGGAGTTTTGACATAAAAATTTTATCATGTATTTAATACCGAATATATTGTCTTAAAATGTTTTGAGCTTCACATCTATTAATTTAGTATAAGTCAAATTTATTTTGCAATAACAATGCCTATTAAAAACAGTCGAAACACCTCTGTATTCGGCTATTATTACAGTTCCAAACACCCATAAAATTAGCAATTGAAATAGTCTCAAACACCCTTGAATTCAGCTATCAAGGCTGTTTCAAGCACACATCAATTCAACTATTAAAAAGAGTCCTAAACACCTTGAATTCTGCAATTAAAACAGTCATCAGCCATTAAACCAATCCTAATCACCGCTGAATCTAACTATTAAGACGGTCCCAAAACCCTTTAAAAACTTATTATAGTTAGTAGAAAATAACAGTCCCAAACTCCAATAACTTAAGCAAGTCCTACTTTAGTAAACCGGCTCATTCTTTTCGCAACAGATTTTCAAGTGAATGAGACACATAACATCTCTTTCTAGATCATCATTATTCTATATTACAACAAATTCAAAAGCAATTAACTCATCAAATACTTGTGAGATTTGTTTTTTTGTTGCAACTTGGAATAAGGTTAATGCAACACATATCAGTGCCTGAGACAAAGGCATTTATATAACGTTAACTTGGGATTATGTGAGATAGCCGTTTAAGTATATGAAAATTCAAGAGACAACTTGATTTTAAAATTCAATAGATACATATACCATATAAGCAAATTATTATATCAAATACATGTTCTAAGTAGCAATTATGGGATTGTTGGAGTTGATTGATGATGAAATTGGATTAGTTATAGGATGAGAAAACCATTTTTGACATTATATATAAGCCTCTGGTCTTATTTTAAAAATACAGAAAACTCAGTAGGTTTGGACCCATTTTTTACCAAAGATAAAGAAAATACACTTTAAGATGAAGCCATGGCCGAAAGAACGGGTAAAAACGGATTTATAACGAAAAAGTTATGTTAAAAACAAGTTATACCAAATTTATTTTGAACAATTTGGAACAGCCTGGATATTTTTATAAAATTTAGAGAACTCAGCAACTCATGGCCTATTTTTGACAAGATACTCAGAAAGTTAACAACAAAATAAAACCATTGCAAAAAGAACGGACTAAAATGAGTTTGAAACGAGAAAGTTACGCTATAAACAAGTTACAAGTATTTTTCTTACATATCCTGAAATTGTGTTGCTGATGTAGTAAAGTTTTCCATGAAAACAGGCCCCTAACCCTCATTAAAATGTACCAACATGATAAAAATGTGTTAGTACTTGTTTAGAGCTAATCGGGATATAAAATTCTTGAAAAACGGCCTTATAACGAATTAGTTATGATTTTTCGAAAGTTATTGTTTCACTAAAAATACCAACAGCACAATACTCAGAAAATTTTCTAAGTATAAACAAGAACTATATAAACACCCATGTTTGAGCCGTTTTCAGAAATTGTCTAAGTGTTATATTTTACGTCTAAAACCTATATTTCACTATATAACTACTGTATAACATTATTAGACTATATGAACATGTAATATTCACTATGACCTTATACGAAGATGTAAATTATATTTTCGACAACAATATATTTTTGAGTACAAACGAGTGGTATAAATGGCATATACATTTGCATTCATAACATTATTATAAACTCTAAGTTAGAATATATTCATTCATGATAGGTTGCGGCTTGTGAACGCGCCTTGTTTGACACATCCGTTCCTTACATTTAGTTCCAACACTACAAGTGAGTTTATAGCCTCGCTTTTAATCTTTTAAATGATTTATAAACCTCGCGAGGGGGATACATGCTAGTTTTACAAAACGAATACAAGTAGCTTTTTGGTATGCTTGACCCGAATACATGATTATAAGACATTGAGTGTCTCTTGCCAATTAAGTCCCCATCATGAACCGTTAATTTTGTGTGAACGCTAATATTATAAATATGCATATTGGGCATTGACCAGCCTGGCCGAATGGGTAGCGCCCATCTTTCAACGGTCATATAATATTGAGAATATGTGGTAAATGGCAAATATTACCCTACCGGGGCAAATGATAAAACTTGGTTAAGGTTCGGTTTCATGAGCTCTATGTTATAATCTGATAACCCGACAAGTACTGATCATACTTGTTACCCGATGAATAATACTTGTATTCAATTTATTATTACTAAACTCTATGAATTCACTCAACATTATTTGTTGACTTTTAGCATGTTTATCTCAGGTCCGTAAGTAACCTCAGCTTGGATGGGCCGCGCAAGGAAAGATTATCGATCAAGATGGCTCATGTTTTAAATATTTTATCATGTACTAAAATGATGAAGACTTTTAATATCTTATGTACTTTCAAACTTTGTAAACTTTTGGGACCTCTTGTAAAACTTAAATAACCTTTTAAGGTGTATGTTTATTAAATATTTCTTGTATGAAACTTGTTTATTATGTTTGTACTATGTGATCGATATATAGCACCCCATGTCCCTTCCGCTGCGATCCTGAAAATGGGGGTGTTATAGTAACCTTCAAAGTAAATCCGTAGTTGATGCATCAGGTGTAGTTTCGGAGGTTTTTATGGTTCCTACTTTAGCATACTTGGTGATGAACTTGTATTCCCAGTCTCTTAATGAGTCAAGTTCGAATAAACAACATATAAGGACCAACTTGTATATAAAACATCCTGAAAGAAACATCAATCAGCTAATACTCAAACTATTGGCACAAAGCGTATACCTTTTTTTCCTTCATTTCTTTCGGACTTAACAACGCGCACAATACACTTTCTGTTAAAGTAATAAAAAATAGAAGGTGCAGCCTAATATAGCATATCACTTGTCAAAATGAGTAAATTAGCTTTGTATAACGTTTTTAACTGACAGACATGCTGAGGTTGATGTTGATGTTATTGTTTAACTTTAACTATTGATATCATGTTGTACAAAATGTGTGAGTTTAGTAACACATAATGAGCGTTAATGAAGTTAAAATATGCTCCGTAAAGTTTTTAAAATGTTTTTATGGATATTCATATATAAAATTTAAATAACAATTTCATGAGTCGTTGTTATAAGTAGAATCGCGTATATCTATTTTCATATCACAGTAACTCGTGCTTACCATTTGATATTTATATTCCCGTTACTAATAATTTAGCCGTATTTAATATTCAAACTCGTGTACGCCTAAATTAAACTTTTAAATAGAATAACATAAGTCCTTATTTAAAAAAATATTCTAATGGATGAAAGTCTAAAACTAACAATATTAAAACTAATTCACATATTTACCAAATTTTATAATTTTAATGGATGAAAGTCTAAAAACTAATACTAATACTTATGTAATTTTAAACAAAGTTAACGGGTTATTTGTGTTTTTTCTAAAGTTATTAAAAAACATGGAAACTTGTAATTTTACACTTAGCTCTATATAATTTATTTAAAATTCAACCACTAAAGTTTTATTAATTACTACCTTTTTTTTAAGTTTTTATTTTCATAAATTTGACACCCATATTTTTATGCATTTTTTTTCGTAACCAAAGTTCTCCATCAAATTTATTAAGTTTGACAAAAATCAATTTAATTTTGACTTTCTATTGACCAATCGTATTGATCGATTTCGCCTACGTGGCAAAATCGAGCTCTCCTATTGGTCTAATTTTTTTTTCAATGAGAAGGGTTTTTCAAAAACACTCCGTCTCAAAATAAGTGTCCAGTTTGACTATTAATAAACTATTCAGTAAATAATCTCTCCATCTCAAAATAAGTGTCGAGTTTGACTTTTCAAAATCAAATTGGTTCAACTTTGACTTTAAATATTTTTGTTGTGTTATATAATTTTTGATGAAAAATTATACCAATGAAAAATACACTTAAAACTCAATCCATTTATATATTTGCATCGAGTATTATACAACACCCGTAAAAATAGATAAGGTCAAAGTTGAATCAGTTTGACTCTGAAAAGTCAAAATTGACACTTATTTTGGATGGAGGTAGTATTAAAAAACATAATCAGTCTTTGGCAGTTCGTTTTTTTACATGTTAGTCCTTAAGCATTTTTTTTGTTAGTTTTGCCGTTAGTTACTCAGTTCTCACTGTCGGTCCTTAAATTATTATTTTTTTTACACTTTAAGTTGCTAAAATGTATAATCCTTAAGTTTTCTTTGTTAGTCCTTTCTTTAGTTTTTTGGCTTTAGTGGTTAGTTTTTTTTACATATTAGTCCTTATGCTTTCTTTATTCATCCTCCTATTAGTCATTTGGTTTTCATTGTCAGTCCTTGAATATTATTTTTACATTATTGGTCCGTAAAATGTATAGTCTTTAGGTTTTCTTTGTTACTTCTTCCGTTGGTCGTTAGGTTTCAATTTTTAGTCATTTAATCTTTTTAAGAAATACATATTATATTTCGTTTACGTAAAAGTTTAATAAGAAGATGTAGATGATTTGTTTATCATTAGTTTATGGTTAAGGGCAATAGCTTGCTAACTAACATATACTTACGAGGGTGTTTATGCATTTTAGTTTCTTACGAACGATAAATTTTCATTGTTAGCCCCTAAATTCTTTTTTACATTGTTAGTCTTTTGAAATTAATAAATTTTGACTTAAGTGTGATACGTTGTTTTATTTAAATTATGTAATGCTTTTATTTTAATTTGCTATTTTTTTAACATGAAAAAACGGTGGCGGCCCGGGTGAACTTACAAACTTCGGTTATTGGCTAGCGTGTGTTACATCGAGTTGAATTTATCATAAAGAATAAATTTCTTCAATTTAGTCATATGAAATTTACTCCCGCAATAACATGCAAGCCAAAGTTACTTGTTTAATACTATATAAGTGGCAAATTTGAAAATAAAAATATTCTACATTAATTGGAAGGGAAAGCAATTTTTAAATAAGCTATAAACTTCTTTTGCAAAATAAAGGTGTTAGAGATTTAATTTGCTCAGTTGCTCTTATATAAAAGATAGATAATACTCGTATTGTCTTAAATTTTTAAGACCTATGACTATTCATGTTTCCCTTACACTTTAATGCAGATATTAACAAACAAAATGACCCACGCTTTAAAATTGAAGTTAGTGAAAGACACAAAGCAGCCAGATGGCAAATTTTAATATTGATCAGATTTTTATTTTGAGAAATGATACATAGGCCTAAAAATAGACCTAAAAGTGGACCTAAACACATGTGGCATGATCCTGATGGGTTGTTAAATAAGTGGGTCCCTGTCTGCAGCCATCAGGATCATGCCACATGTTTTTAGGTCTACAATTAGGTCTATTTTTAGGTCCATGTATCATTTCTCNAATATTGATCAGATTTTTATTTTTAGTCTTCAAAAGGATAATTTCATTTAGTAATACTAACATTGTATCCGCGCGTTGCGGAGGCGATATCTTATAATCAACATTTTTAGGAGCAATATTTTCGATCACATGCTTTTCATAATAATGATTTTACGAATAACGAGAATTTTAAAAAATAACTTTATCATACACTCTTTCATATTAAAATGTCAAGTACATGTGCATCACGATATAATGAGGATACCAAAAAGGTAATTCGTAGTATTACCAGGTTATGATGATTGACGATAAAATATACTTGCTAATCAGTACATGTTGTATAACATTCGTCACAATAAATAATTAAAATTTCATTAATCTTTTACTAAAATACAAACATAGATGATAAATATTATTTGAATTTTAAAACTTTTAAATGTCCAACCAAACAAAAATTTGGCACTAAACTTATATTAATCAATGCTTTATAACTATGTGTAAAAGAATTATTGTCTAATACTTTAATGTATTATTCATAGCATTAATTATTTCTACATGTTGTATATTAATTTGTATTCTTTAAAAAGGTCATTTAATGAAAAAATAGTTTCTTCCATTATAGTCCGTCTCAAAATTATTGTTAGCAGACAAAAATCACATAGTTTAATAAAACTGGGGTCATTTTAATTTCAACCACTCAAATAGAATATTCCTCTACTAAATTCTCTAATTTTACTTAAAAAGAAAAGTAGACAATAATTTTGAGACATCCCGAAAATGAAATATGGACAATAATTTTAATACGGAAGGAGCATGTAGTATAGATATAGATTAACGTTAACATCATTATTACTAAATGTTGTACCTTTAAAAGTTGGTTTCAAAATACTATTTCAACAAAAGAAAAGGACTTTTTTTAGTAGGTCGAATGTCGAGTGACCTATTAAAAGATGATACCATACTCATCAAAGTGAAGTACAACTCATTAAGTTATTGAAATTCCGATATCAAATCAATTTGTTTTATCATTTAGTTGGTACTAAAGCTAAAATATAACAAAATGATGAACATGTTTTTTCATGTATAGTTCTTGGATTCCTTTTAAAAGCTATAAAGATGTCACTATTTAAAAAACCATTATCCCCATATGCTGAAAGCGAACGTATAGTTAGATCATGTGATCATGTTCTTTACCAAAACATCAAAAAATGACTTTACTCAGTAAAAAATGTGCGTATGCTATAATTCACCTTTGTTCAAATTATTAAGTTGTCTTTACTCTTTAGGTTATGGGTTTCTTTAACTTTTGTGATAATGGTATATGGTTAGAAGTGTCTAATGAGCCTTTTTGTTTCTGTATATAAATTTGTTTTTATATAAAATATATGTAAACTTGACAAACATCAAACACTAAGGGTCCATTTTGTTTGCTAAATATTTTTGATTTAGAATTGAAATTTGTCTATAGAATTGAATGTGGAAGAATTGAAATGTTAACGCTTTGGAATACGAAGTTATTGGAATTTGCAAAAACAAACGCATGTTTGGTTAGAAGAAATGAAATGAAAGTTTTGTTTTAGATTAAAATAGATAAACTGCCCAAAAAAAAGGAAAAAGAAAAAAAGAATATTAGTTATCAAATATACTTTTATAAAGACAATAACAATAATAAAATTTGTGAATAATATTATATAAACTAATATATTAAAATAATTTGAAATCTTATTATATTAACATTATTTCAATAAATAGTATTTTTGTATAAAATGTAAGTTTATAAAAATATTAAAGAATAGAATAAAAAATAACGTTTACACTTAATTTAAATTTAATTTTAAATAAATAATAATTATTTTATACAATTGAATAATAATAATATAAAAAATAGTATTAAATAATTATTATTATTAATATTGTTGTAAATAATAATAATAATAATAATAATAGTAATAATAATAATAATAATAATAATAATAATAATAATAATACTGATTTTTAATGATAAACATAATGAAATTCAAGTGGACTTGTAAATATTCCTTTCATTTGCATATGGATATTATATTCACATAAATGAGATTTTGAATGATTTTTCATAATGATTTTCATTCCATTCCATTTGTCAACCAGACAAAATTGAAAAGCGCAATTCAAATTTTGAATTTCTTGAATCTGCTAACCAAACATGTTATTAATAGAATCATGTTCCAGTTTTATCAGAATCATGAAACTGGAATACCATTGAACTCTATGAAGTGTTATCAATATCGCTACGTGTGATTCGTTAAGACATAAATTTGACCATACCTTTTTCTTTCTAGGAAGAAAATGTTATGAGTTGAAATATTATTTCGTTTTTTATTCATTGTCGGGGTTGATGAAGGAACCCAAAAGTTATATGAGTGAAAGAAACGACTTATAAATTTTGCAGTAAAAGATTGAATCTCATTTCCTATGTACATGATGAGACGAAAAATGTTTACGTTTTTAGGGGTCGGTTTGAGTCCTAATTCGTATGTTTTTTTGTTTGGATTTCACCCAAAGTCGTTTCTTTTCTCATTTTAGGTACTTTGAAGGGAAAATCACAAAAGAAGCATTTTCGGGCGTTTTCGGAGTGAAAAAGTGCGGAAAACAACAAAAACTCAAAAGACCTTGAAGATTACAGAAGGTGACGCCGTCACACTCTACAAGGTGACGCCGTCAGGAACAAGTGAAGTCCGAATTGGAAAAATACTCGTGACGGGCCAGAGAGTTCCGTAGCGCAAATTGTGACGCGTCAACCAAGGCGTCAGATCTGGAACCAACAAATTATGACCAACGTCAAGAAAGGCCGTCTGAAAACCCTAATCGCCGAGCTGACGCCGTCACCTATTGGGTTGACGCTGTCAAGCCCGCTTTTTCTATATATATAGAACGATTTTTCTTTACTTAAAGAGAGAACTTGGAAACAGAGTCGAATTTTGGTGTGAAGACTTTAGGGGTTAAACCCTAATTCGTTTATTAGTGAACCTTAAGAGGGTATCCTAACCCTTCTACGTTGCATGTTTAAATCCAGATAAGTCCTTATTCATTGACAATATGTTATGTGTGCTGTGTGATTTATCTTGTACTTGTCTTTCCTTTAACATGCTAGGCTAATTTACTTTGTGTTTGCTTAGATCTAATGAAACCTAACTATTGATTATCATGTGATGTGTATGTTGTGATTGTTTTTGGATGAATGTTTCATCTACGTTAGACTAAGGAAAACTGGCTAATCTCCTATACGGTAACAAGCTTGAACGTCTTTAGAAACGTGAATCGTATGTGCGTTATCGATTTTAAGGTAGTATTTCATGCATAGGTTGCTATCGGTGAGCTCATGATAGGATGCTTGACGTATCGTCATAGAGTGAGGTAGGAACTTATAGAGTTAGGGAATTGAACGCACTCCCTACGACTTGTTAGGAATACACCCATCATCCAAGCAAACTCAACATACTAATTACATGGTAAAAGATAGTTAGGGAGTAATGAAATCTAAGTAAACACTATTCTCCACCACTGATTTTCTCTAAAACAAAAAAAATACAAAAATATAAGTAGCTTAGAAGTAGATAACTTGGGTTAGTTGACTAGCAACTAATTCCGCCCTATCCTCTAAACCCAGAGATTTTACTGCTTTCATAAAATATAAAAATACAAAAAGAATCTTCCTCCACTCTTAGACCTAGATTAGAGTAGCGTTTAGCCTAACGAACACTATTCCCTATGAGAGAACGATCAATCCCCGGGTACTTGCCACTTCACTATACTACATCGGTCAGGTACACCGCCTGGTGGGGATTGCAAGCTTCTCGAGATCCCTCGAGAGGTAAAATGTAGTGCGTGTTGCAATCCACGCACATCAAGTTTTTGGCGCCGCTGCCGGGGAATAGTTATTGTTTAGGTTAAATTTTATTCTTAATTAGGTCTACTCACTAGACTCCTTTCTAGTGAGATTTTATTTTATTTTCTAGGATCCTCTTTAGTCTATCTTTTTCTTTGTG
>LBNU01016918.1:128334-148909 GCA_014162995.1 Artemisia annua | reverse complement strand
GAGAGAACGATCAATCCCCCGGTACTTGCCACTTCACTATACTACATCGGTCAGGTACACTGCCTGGTGGGGATTGCAAGCTTCTCGAGATCCCTCGAGAGGTAAAACGTAGTGCGTGTTGCAATCCACGCGCATCAATAAGTATATAAAACAAACCTAACTAAATAAACTAATTCATAAATGAAAATGTCTTGCGCTTGAATTTTCATATTAGTATAATACACATTCAAATACTCGAGAATCGGGGCGTCGTAACGATTGAACTCGTCTACCCATGTGAATACATGAAAATACTATACACATAAGTTTCTAAAACACTCTATTGTTTGACCTTGATACTATTGCAAGCCATGTGTCCTTATATATCAATGAACAAACAAGAAGCTAAGTCCAAGCTTCTTGAAGCGGTAAAAATTCATGCTCACATAGGTAGTCTTTTAAGTCTGGCACCTTCATTTTCAATTTTTAAAAGAACTATTAAGAACATTTTCTTCAACCTAACTATCACATGCAGGTAAACACATGTGTATACATATATAATTGTTAACGGGACAAATTTTGCACATCCTCAAAGACGACCCTGACTGTCAATGATGTGTTGTATCTAAGCATTAAATTTATATTAATACCGAATCCTTTAGACAAACCAAAACTTATGAGCACTATCAATTATTTATTATTTTAAAATCAAATGTGATTTCTAAATCACATGTGATTTCTGAAATCACATGTGATTCATAACATATAATCACAAGTGATTTTTTAAGATTCAAATTTTAACCTTAAAACAAAACTTGAAAAAAAAAGTTCGTTGAAAATAAATCGAATTGCCCATGTCTACTGAAAGATAAAAAAAGTAAGGTGAAAATTTTAACATTAAGACGTAAGTTTATCGCTTAACGATTTATTGTTTGCAACATATTTTATCTCCAAAACAAGATGAAATGTCTTTTTTTTTTTTTTTTTTTTTTTTTTTTTAATTGAATTTTTGATGAAAAAATAAATAGTCAATGTTCATTGAATCTTTATATATGGGGTCTATATTTAACTCACTTATTAAAACAAAGTTTACACGAACACTGTATGGAAACATGTACATCTTTATTAACATAAATCTGGTTACAATCAATAAATAATTAACAGAAAACAAATGACAGAAGATTAAAACAGACAGAATGGGTAGAAGCGGAAGACAGACAATATGAATGATAAATAAATAAAGCAATAAAGGTCGTGGCACGAGGCTCATGTTTAACACGATTCTCTTAAAACAGATTCGCCGTTTGTTTCCCAGGATACAACTTCCAAAGCTGTTGTACAGCCAGACCTGACAAACTTGCCTCAGAAAAGCTGTGCGTTCTTGATCGATAAGACTGCTGAAATCGGTAGCTATGGAGCTGCGTTTCTGCATGTCCTACGGAATGAGACTAAGTTATATTTATAGTGTTGACTTGTCTTATTCACCAAGACAGAAAAACAGATAAATATAAACCGATTCTGTATAAAAATAAATGGATACACAAGTAAAAAGACTCGCGCATAAGCGAACTTTCGGAGCTGCATTCGTGTCCGCAGGTTGTGCGGGCTTGCATGAGTTCAGAAGCTTCAAACCCATTTTGGGCAAAAAATCCTATTTTGAAGGTCAATAACAGGATTTCTATATAAACAAGCTTTCATTTCATATTTTGGGCGATGTGGGATACTCTCCATTTTTCAATTTTTTGTGTTTCAAGTGCGCACTTTAAGACTCGATATCTCATTCCCCCTCTATTTTTGACACATTTTAGCTCGTTCCGAAGCTCTCGTCAAGGAGAATGCAAAGCTACCAAGAAGTATATAAATATATATAACATATACATATATTAAATAGTGTCCAAAATTTGCAAAAAATCATTCTGTAAAAATCATTTTTCCAACAAACACCAACATAAAAGTGCAAACATAATGAAGCAAGTTGAAACTTCGCAGTCCTGATTAATTAGTGTATCACCAGGCAGTAACTCCTTTTCAGTATTGGGATCCAAAAGCTTCTGAAGCTCCTGCAAATGTGGATGAATTTGCATTCAGTACACAATTTGTGTGTGTGTGTGTGTTATGCAGATAGACTGATTTATTACCATTAATTAGCAAACAATAAGAAAAGAAAAATTATAATGTGAGGAAGCATTAGCAAATTAGCTAGCCTAGAACGCAACAACATTTCTTTTTACTATTTTTTAATTTCCCATTTTGTGACAAGCTTATTAGTGAAAAGGTAACAATATATTTTGAGGTTATATTAACATTCCATCTTCAGTATATACTACTGACCGTGTTGGACGGGACAGACTTTATGTCCCTTTTAACAAGCCAACTAGTCTTTGTTTGTACTTATATTTGTTTACAAGAAATAAACCATTAAAAATGACGGGTTTTATCGTCATACACAAAGGATACAAATCTATCAAAGAAAACTGTGCATTTAACAAGTGGAAGTCGGAGTTTTTCAAAGATTTTTTCACACATATCGCATCATATATCATCAAGAAAACGATATAATTTGTTTTCTTTCTACAAACGGGACCAAGGATAATGCATTGGAGGTGATAAAACGGGCAGCAAGGCAAGGGTAGGCAAGTTGGTTTTATAGCATATTAATGTGTTCAACTTTTTGTTTAGGTAACAAACAACAAGAAGTGGGATGAACAATTAAATCAGTGACTAGCTTGAACAGGAAAAATGAAACAATGAAGGCAACACCAATTATAAAATTAGGCTTCAAAAACTCTTAAAGACCATACCTGATTAATTCTCATGTTTATTCAAACTCCCTAGTTCTGATAAAACGAGTTTATCTCATCTCCCAATCCATACCCAGCTTCTGGTGTAAAATCATCTCTTGCAGCATTACTATACTTTTCCGTTTTTCCTACCAATTTCACCCCTTGACTACCTCTAGCCAACTCAATCTGACTCACTCGTTTCATATGTTCACGTTCGTGAATTTGCTTAAAATGGTTAATAAGCTTCTCGTTACTAAAAAACTTCCTTCCACAAACACTACTTATATACGGATCAACCGGTTTAACCACACCCTTATTTTCCAACTGATCCAGCTTTTTCCTATGTTCCTTAATCTTTGGGGGGGGCGGACATACTGAAACGGACTTTCATTAGCAGAAGCTATCTTTTACCAAACATCCCCAAATGACTCAGCAACTTTTCTAAGCCTAATAGAAGCGTCAAATGGTGACACTGATTTTGGAGGTTGTTGTCCAAGTCCCAAAAAAAAACAGCCACGATGTTTCAGCCCGCGTTGAAATGACAATGTCTAATAATACTAAAAGTTTCGATATAGTCGTTGGTGTTGGAAAACGCATCCGTCTATCATTGGTACATTGTTTAATGAAACTAACTATTGTCAACCTGCAAAAAAAAAAAAAAAAAAAAAAAAAAAAAAAAAAAAAAAAANGCAAAAGTTAGAATGGCATTTTAACAAACAGGTTGTGGGCATATCACTGATAAACAGATATCCAGACACACCCTTTATTCTATTAGCAACAAACAATAAACAATTTGAAATGTCACCTGTTCAAAAAGATGATTTTATGCGATTAAACAAACACCCCATTGTTCTATAGTTTATTGGGTTTAGTTGATATAGGCCCATGAGATTGTATGATCCAATATGAATGAGATGGGCTCAATTTTCGTGGATCAGGCCCATTACATAAACTATTTAGAGCTCTTTTAACTGTTTCGTTTTTATAAGTTTGACGTTTAGTTAAGTTAACTTTTCTTCACTCTTTAGGTATTTTGAGGTGGGAAATTAGGGGTGTTTACCGGTTCGGTTTTCGGGTTTTGAGGGGTGTTCGGTAAGGGTTTATCGGTTTAAAAAATCCAACCAAACACTAAATTCAAATTCGGTTTGGTTTTGGTAAAAAGAAAGTAGGCATAACCGCATAATCTACAAATTAACTACTCCGTATGTGATAAATACGTCAACCTATGCCCAAAAAATGCAAATCAAATAATTAAAAATAAAGACTTGAAAGTTTAGATAAGATTAACATGTCTAAATGTTAACGAATTATAAATGCTGACATAAATCAAAACCAAATAGAAGTTTAACTTGAGCATTTGGTGTGCATCAAAATGTTTGATTTTTAGATGATTTTTTCTTTAATGATATTTAGAAATGTTATTGCGGAAGATAAGATTCTACGTATCTATATCTATATCTATATTTATACCTCTATACTATATCATATTATCATAACGCATTTAAGATGTGAGCCTCTTCAAATGCGAGCCGTTTACCTCTCAAGATTTACAACATATATAAACAAAAAATAAATCAGAATAACACATAGTACACTCCGTGGAACATACACAAACACTCTCATTTATCTCCTTCTTCTCCTTTTACTACCACTATTGAAGGCACCGGGTACAACTACTGCAACTATCGTTACGCTAGCTGAAAACGCCGGGAACCACCACCAAATCTGAAACTACCATCACTAGCGCCGCACCACCACATTCGGAAATAATGTAACCGCTTTCACCTTTTACAACTATCGAGACCTTCAACCGTAACGAAATAGTATATGCATATGTAGGTTTTTTGGGTTTTGATTTGTAGTGAGTTTTGTTTCACTTTTTGTGAATAAATAAAAAGGAGGCTCGGACAAGTATTGAAAGCAAAGTATAATATTAACTGATTTCAAATCAAACCGTATTAAAGAAATTACATGTCAAAAATACACACTTACCAAGCCTTTGTGAGTGCATCATTTGAGTTACTCCATGTTAGAAAAAAATAATAATGCATAAAGTAGTAGTATGTTACATTTGATTTTTGAAGGAGGTGTCATTTTCTTTTCATGTAAAGTTTATTACTAGTATTTGACTCATTACATTCTATACCTTGCTTGTAAATACTGAATATACACATTTATATCAATTTGGGTTTCAGTAGACAGTTATACTCCAAAAAGGGGCCAACTAGAAAGGAGATTCAATGTGGTTAAAAAAAAAAAAAAAAAAAAAAAAAAAAAAAAAAAAAAAAAAAAAAAAGGCTCTTATCTATACATATCTGTTATTCATTCTCGAAACGGGGTAAAAAAATGATTATGTTAGTTAACTTTACCCAAACGCCTTTAGATAGTTTAACAGCTATATTAAAACTTAATAAGCTATTATATCCCTTTAAATAAGAATGATTTTCCATTTAAAAGATATTAACAAATATCCATCATTGCCGCATAATTTTATTTTGCTGAAAAACTATGAAACTTAGAAAATCTGTTACTTTCAACTTATTATTTTTTGCCGCCGTCATGAGCGGATGTCCTACTAGTATTGTTTAATATATTTTATTGTGTGTTCCGGTGTTTGTTTTGGTAGATGTGGTTAAAATTTTGTCAATTTTATAAACAAAACAAGAAACTAATTAAAGTTTGAACTCGGCGATTTTAACTCTAAACATAAACTTAAATAAGTATTTTGATTTGGTTTTATTATTATAAACTTTGCATTTTTGAATTTCTTATTCATGTGCAATGATCATTTTACCCCTATTTGTATATACATTTGTGAATTATTATACTTGTGTAATTCAGAAGTTTGTTTGGATGATGAAGTTAGAGATTTTAGTACACTTGTTTGTTGATAATGTAAGTGTTGATGTGACATTGAGTCGACACGGGTTCTTTGGTTGTTACAATGATCATTTTTTATAAGACGACTAAAGTTTAGATTGGGTAATGGTGACCAACATCACCAATTATATCACTAATAACGTGTAATAAGTCCATCAAAATCACCACCCAAATATTACTCACTTACACACAAATATACCCCAAAAACCAAAATCACAACTCAAACACACTAACAACCAACTTCTCAAGCCAGTTGTCTATCAATTGAGTTCTCCTATTTAATCACCTACGACACGTCTATGAGAAAAGGTGTTTTTAGTGTGGGCACGTCTTAGGAGGTCACCGACGCATGGTTGAACCTCCTGTTATACCTACTAACTTAAACTTCTAATTTTGTTTTCATTTACATTATGTGAGTGTATGAAATTGCTTATTTTTTTATGTTTGTGCTTTACTTAAAATAAGTATTTATAGAAAAATATTTTTGGATTCAATGTTTGGTTTTTCTTATTTTATAAAAAATGCAACTTTGTAGACATAATAGTTTTAATATAAATGTTTAATCAAGTTTATTTATGAAATATTTTAGGTTTAATATGAGAATAAAAAGATATTTTAATTTTAAATCAAATACTAGTAAGTAACAAGATATAAGCATCTCTTATTCTGCTATTTTTATTTTTATTTTTTTTATTATTATTTTTTATTTTATTATTTATTTTTTTTAGTTTTGATTTGCTTAATAAAGAAAAACAAGATATTATTTGTATGAAAAATGTGTTTTTCAGCTTAAAAAACATATATTAATATGTTATAACTAGAAATAAACAATTACTCGTACTTTTGTACATACAAAAATAGAAGTTGAAAATAACTAAGTTAGCACCACTCATTGTTCATTTGAAGAAGTGCTTGTAATATAAGCAATGGTAACTTGCACAATAAGAAATATATAAATTCCCTATGGTGGTGCCAAAGGGTGACGCCAAACCACCAGCCTAACTTTTTCAATGGCTTACAGCTTACCCTACCATGTTTCGTGCGAAAGTATCTCGGCTGTTAGCCAATAGNTATTTGCGTATTTAGTGGGGTCTGTATAGATCCAACGGCAGCACTTTTGCTTATGACACCACATTTGTATGAAGGAGGGGTTTTTTGATGCCGTTAAAGATCTCTTGCCATAAGAATTTTCGCTGACGTGACGGCACTTTTTACTTATGGCGCCACCTCTATGGCACCAGCGTACCCAATGCTCTAAAGATCACGACAAATATGAAGGAACATCATATGACCGCCACGTGGAAGTGGTGGGACCAACTGGTCGTCTTCAAAAGCTAGCATGGGCCAAAGATATCACATTATCACGTGCTTATGAATGGGTTATGTGTTGTGGATCCTACTTCAATTCTCGTACCAGCCGCCTTGTACGGAACGACTCGGATTTCTTTTGACCACATACATTACGTGATTACGAATGGACATACTTTTATTTTTTATTTGACTATTTCAGTATACAATCATTTAAAACATTTAAAACATGTTATATATAACTCTCGAATGCGTATAATGAAATGTAAACCAATTTGGCAATTTCCATAATTATATGAGTAAGAATAAGGATTATTTTCTTACAACATTATTAATGTAAATTAGTAAATCTAGATATGGCGTTTGTACAAGTTTGCATGCGTCTGCAAAAGACGGTTTTTTTTTTTTTTTTTTTTTTTTTTTTTTTTATTTGTAAGTTTTAAATTTGCTTTTATCAACCTTGAAAAGTTATGTAACCTAGCTTTAATAAAAGCTAGATGCCATTGTAAAAAGGAATAAAGTTATGAGATCGAAACTTGGTTAAAATAATTAGTTTGACAGTGAAGTGGACTAAAGACTTAAATTGACTTAGGTATGATGCACTACTAGAGGAGTCTTGAATGCCGGTAAATACGTGAGTCCAAGTGTCTAGAACTATTTACTTGCAGCTAGGAAGGAATTTGACGTCCTGAAAACTGTTATTTATTACTGATACGATAACTATGAACTAGCATGATGCATAAGCTTACTCCATTGATTTTTAACATGGTGACCAAGTTTGTAAATAGGTTTGTCATTGTCATCATCATAGTATAAGCGTATCTCTAATACACTACATATAATTTTAGCACTAACTTAGTGCAAGAAATACAACAATCCACTTCAATATTAGTATTGCACAAGTATTATTTTGATGCAATGAATAGTAATGCCTACAAAATATCAAATATAATAACACATCAGTAATATTCATTGCACTGAAGTATTATATATATATTTTTTAAACTTTTTGGCTTATAATATAATTTGCCTTTTTAAGTTGCTTCTAATGTTATTGACTGTGATTCATGCAAAAATAAAAAGACGTGAGCTACTGCCTACATGCATGCAAATAATGAGAACATGGGAAAATGAGTGCAATGGTAAATATAATGGTTGAATTATTCTATAAGGCTGGGCGTTATGATGCTAGGTGACCACACTTGAAGGCAGGAGATGGCGCATGAAGACCTTGACGGGGTGTTTTGTTGGGGCGCGAAAGTGATAAAATGAGGTTGGTTCAGTGAAGGCGTTCACCTAGCTAACGAAAAAGGTGGAAAATTTGAGGTAACAGTAAAAAAACGATCGTTGGACATTAATAAACAAAATATATTTAAACTTTTATCATTATATTTACCTATAAATCCTCACTTGTTCATTTTTTTCACATATTTAAAACTTTATTCCATCTTTTATACTTCCACTTCAAAAATATCTCAAAATACTTAAATTTAAAAAGAAAAAAAAAAAAAANTTCCAACGAACACAATACCACAACCCACCATTTGTACATCCACTACAACAACAACGCAAAATGTATCAACCACAAATATTTCAATTGCTGCAAAATATGTATCAACCACAAATGTATCATGATCCTATATCACTATAAACGTTCCGTGATTCTTCATCACCATCTCCAAACCAATCTTAACCTATTTCTCCCATTCATCCATTCAATGCTGATGATTTTGAGCCTATGCCAAGTTATGAACCTCAATAATCTCCGTCTAACCCCGTTGGTGATGAGTCTCTCGTTGAAGAACTCCCGCCCAAAAGGAGAAATTGTTAAAAAGACGTCTATTAAACCCATGGCCAAAGAGGTATGTAACATTCCATGGACCATGCCCGAAGAAATTGCATTGTGCCAAGGATGGGTTAGTTCATCCTAAGATAGCGCCAAAGGAATTTGAAGAAAGCGGGTGCATTTTCGACGAAGGTATTAGCTTACGTTGAGCAAAAAAATGGGTAATCGGCGTTCGAACCTATGATTCCATCGGTGTAAAATGGAAGAGTATGCGTACTAAAATTTCTCGATTTTATTAGGTTACTTTGAGAAAAAAATAGGGTAATCGGCGTTTGTACATATGATTCCATCGGTGTAAAATGGAAGAGTATGCATACTAAAATTTCTCAATTTTGTTTGACATCCAGTAATGTGGTTAGAAGGAGCAAGAGCGGAGCCAATGACAGATGTGTCCTGGAAAAAGAAACTGGTGAATATCGGGCCGAATACGGAACACATTTCAACCTTTATCATGCGTGGAGAATTTTAAGAACTTTTAACAAAAAATGACAGGAGGTAGAAATTCCAGCATTTTTAGGAAAAAAAAAGTGCAAAAATAAAAGTAAACTATCAAAGACGTCGGAGTCAACCTCGTTCAACACATCAGAGTAAGCATAAGGTGGTTTTAATCTCAACAACGCAGTTAATGAAAATGAAAAGCAAGAAGAAGTGTGAGAAGTTCAACCAATGGGTAGGCATAAAGCCAAGAAGAAGTCGGCATCGTCGACATACTCGTCAACTGGTGGGGATGAAGGTTTTGTGAATATGTTGGTGAAAGAATGGGCAAACGCCACTACTTCTCTTTTTTCAACCAAACTAACAAAAAGTGATGTGTATGCCGAGATGAAGCAAAAGGGACTGGAGATGAAGCAAAAGAATTACAAACTACAACAACAAATGTTCGACTTTCAACAAGAAAAAAAACAATATGATATAATGTTCTATCTTTCTCCTGATGATCACTTGAATGGAATTAAACGAGAAAAAGTGTTTGAGTTGAAACAGAAAATTAGAGATAAATATAATTTGGATTATTAGTTTATGTTTTAGTATCCAAATAAGAGTTTAGTTTAAGTTTTAATTGTTAATTTATTTTTATTTTAATTATTGAAGGTTTTATTTAGTATTTATTAAATTGGTTAGAAAGAATAAGTTTGATGGTTTGTTAGATGTCAACGATTGTGATTAAAGGTGAAGACTGAAGAGAATATGATATGCCGTGGCAGTCGAGATGGAGGTGAAAGTTAAGAGACTATTACACCTGATATGAGATTTGTCTTACTTCTTCTCGCACGTATCAGATTTTCAACTCGTTTTATATATATACTCAAAAAGTAATAAAACTTGAGCATCACGAAATATTTTACTTTATTTAGTACTATCGCGTGACTAGGATACTTAAAATAGTATAACTTAATTTTTTGTTTTCTTCCCTTTTTGTGTTAGTTATTTCCCGCCAAACTCTAGAATGCAGCCTTTAAGTAAGTTATNTTTAACACCTGACGCCGTCAGGTGAAAACATCTTGTTTTCTTCATAGGACGTCTAGTGTAATCTGACTTCACTCTTTTGTCAACGTTGGCTGACGGCGTCACCTTGTGACTCTGACGCCGTCAGGTAGGATTTCCAGCTTCTTTTGAGACTTTGCCGTTTTCTTCACTTTTATGCTCCAAAAACGTCCAAATAAGCATGTTTTCCAGAATTCTTCTCAAAAGTACCTAAAATGACAAAAGGAACGATTTAGGGCAATATTTGATCACATTTACTCGAATTAGGGCTTAAATGACCCCTTAAAATGGGTACACTTTTCGTCTCATCAGTTTTATAAATGCCTTTTTTTTTACTAAACGTCGTCGTTTTTGATACTTTTTTCGAAACACTGTCGTTCAAACAATAATGTCGTCGTTTTTGGCGAAAAGCCGTCATTTGGATGGATATTGTATAATGCATAATAACCATTGTCTCACAAGATCTATTTGACGGAAAAACATTTCTCCTCTCAGTATATTGTTTGGTTTGACACCGGATAAATCGAAAAGAGACTGATATTCAATAAAACCAAATAGAAATCTTTAATTGGTTTATGGTAATATGGTATTACTGCCTTTTCATCTATTAAAATAAGAAGAAAAAAAAACGCGTGATTGCTAATTATCTATGCTTATATCGTAACAAAACCCGTCGTTTTGTTTAAAACAACAACAAAATTTACTTCTAGTTTTAGAATCTCCAGTTTCTTCGTCACACATCTTCTCCACCAATTATCCAAAATCCATATTATACTCTCGAACTCTCTCCACCACAATCATATCAGATTCTCAAGCTTTGATGGCTCGCGCGAAGGAGAAATTAATGTGAGAACTTCAATTTAAAGAAAAGAAAAAATAGATAGTTTTCTTTTTCTCTTAAACAAAATACCGATGTTTTGTCAGGACTTGCATTTAATTTAAGCTTGGATTAGAAACAACCACATATATATCCTTTTCTCAAAATATAGTTAAATTCTTTCAACTTCACTTCAACTGTATCTAGAAAAAGTTAAACTAGCTAGCTTATATTAGAAATAACTTTAAAGGGGTGATCTTTGGTTGCAATTGTAAAGAGACCAAGTTTAACTTCTTTCTCTTCTCTTACTTTAATTGGTACTAAATTTAAAATGGTTGAATACATTTTTTTTTTCTTTTTTCTTTTCTTTTTTTTTAAATATTTTATTATTATTATTATTATTTTGAATAAATTGGTATTAGTTAAGTTTGGAATGGGTATGGTCAACATTTTAAGTATTATATCCTCTTATCAAATCTTCAAAAGTCTTAATCTCAAGATTTTAGCTACCAAACATTATGTCACTTCAACTAATTTATATTGTATTATCTAATACGGAGTAGTATATACTAATAAAATTTCCAACTCTTTTTATATCTTTTAGAACTGAAAAGCAATAAAAACTTGAGCAACACGAAATATTTTTCTTATATTTACTATCATATCGCGCGAGACATTACAAGGACACTTAAATAGAATAGTATGATTTTCATTTTTGTTTTCTTTTCTTTTTGTGTTATTTATTTCCCGCCAAACTCTAGAATGCAGCCTTTAAGTAAGTTGACCACTATAAAGTATTCCATGATGGGTGCTAATGACTTAAATGCCTATAACCAATCACGACTCAGAAATTTCGAAACAAACTAATTAAAAACACTGTATAATAAAAGTCACAAAGTATAATTCAACGACAATAATGTCCCTACACACGTTATATTCATGTATAATGCATGGGTACACCCATTTTTTTCTTCATAAATGTCATATAAAACGTCATATCTCATACTTTAAAAGCTAATCATATATCTTTAATTCTATTCATTGTTGAAAAATGATTACTCTCGTCATCTTCACAATTCTTTGTACCAACTTGATCATCTTTTCTTTTCCGACCAATGGTGTTTCAACGATTAAACTCGGTGACCAACTCAACTTCACTTCTCAGCTTGTTTCGCCTAATAGTACTTTCACATTAGGATTTTTCACCATAAACGCGACAAGCTATACTTATTTAGGAATTTGGTATACCAATGATGCTGAGTTGAGAAGAGTATGGGTAGCCAATCCATCCATACCAATTACATCAACTTCTAGCTTCCTCATGATCAATCCTGATAATGGGAAGTTGATCATTACCACCCGAGAAACAACCCTTGTGAATGTATCGGATAATCTAGCTGCATCTAGTAGTAACTTGACCGCCACTCTTGAAGACAATGGTAATTTCGTGCTGAAGAGCGAAAGTAGTGATCAGACTATCTGGCAGAGTTTTGATCATCCAACCAATGTACTCTTACCGGGCATGAAACTTGGGTCGGATCTTGAAACAGGTAAAACTTGGAACTTGACTTCTTGGCTAAGCGACAAAATTCTTGACTCTGGTGCTTTTAGTTTGAGTTGGGAACCTAATGGAGAGAATTCCCAAAGATTTATGGTTAGACGACGAGGCCAGCCATATTGGACTAGTGGGAATTTGCAAAATCAAGAATTCGAGTTCATGAATGTGAACACCTTACTTAATTCACGGTATAATCTTAATTATGTGTTCAATAATAAAGAGAGGTACTTTAGTTATGATAGTGTTAATTATCTTTTTCCAATGTGGATTTTGAGACCACATGGTCGAATAGTAGATGGTAATGACCGTCGTTTAATTTCGACCTCTGATCTATGCTATGGGTATGATTTGGGTAATGGGTGTGTGGCAAGCTCTAACACTCCCCATTGTAGGAATGAGGATGATAAATTTAGTCCCATGAGTGGGGATTTTTCTCCTGGTTTAACGAGCAGCTCATCTGATGATAATTCAAGCCTAAGTATTGGTGATTGTATGGTGAAGTGTTGGAATGACTGCGGGTGTCTGGGGTTTATCACTGGTGGAAATGGAACTGGTTGTGTTACATGGACCGGAAACAAATCTATTAGTAACTTTACGATTGATGCGCGAGGGAATTCTGTTTCGAAGTATGTGCTTATTTCTCACAATCTGGACAAAGGTAAATTAATCTAGAACGATTTTAATGATTTTGTTGGTCACACTAATATTGCATATAGTTAATGTTCTTCGGTATGTGTTTGGGATTTTGTTTATTATAAAGTGTTCGAAATCTTTGAAACTAAGGACGTACCAGCTGACGTATTTTTAAATGTAATCCTTTCTTAAATACGCAAAATATCAGTTATCAACAGAGTGTTTGGGATTGCTTATCTTCTTCAAACAATGCAAAAAGGATAAGCACATACATAAGCAATCCCAAACGCTCCCTTAATTCAATTGGATATTGCCCACGGTTTGCGTTGCTAATTTATGGTGTCCATGAATGTTAAATTGTGGATGTTGCTTCAAGATCTAACACATGTCATAATACACAGGAAATACTAAAACCTGGATCTGGGCACCTATTCTGGCTGGCGTTCTTCTAGTTATCTTTTGCTTAGGTTTATTGTGGTACTTTAAAAGAAGAAAGCCTAGAAGAGAAGGTATATAGCATTTGATATTGACATTGAATTGATATATTTCTGAAGAATATAGTAGTTATATAAAATAACCCACACTTCTGATTGCAGAAGCCACACAAGAGAGAGATGACAGACATTTCCTTGAGTTAATGGCTTCTGGTAACCTCAAGAATTCAAGTGATATTGGAATCAACGGTCGAACAGATAGTCATAATATGACGGTGTTCAGCTTTACTTCTATAGTAGCAGCCACAAACGGATTCTCAAGTGAGAATGAGCTCGGGCAAGGGGGTTTCGGACCTGTTTACAAGGTACTTTCAACTCTGATACAAGTCATCATGTGTTTAACTAGTAGAGTTTTTAGAATTGGCTGCATGTATGGGTTGGGCAGGTTTAGTAAGTGGTCTCACTAGGTTTATTTGACTTGAAACACTTTTCAACTCATATAATAGTTAATGTGTTGAAATTTCACCATCTCTTTGTCTCATAATCTGACAAAACAAGTTAATACGTGCTTGTGAGAAAAGGGGAAACTTAGCGATGAACGAGAAATTGCAATTAAGAGACTGTCAAGAACATCTGGACAAGGAGTTGAGGAATTCAAGAATGAACTTATACTTATTGCCAAACTTCAACATAAGAATCTTGTTCGGGTTCTAGGTTGTTGCATTCATGAAGAAGAAAAGATGTTAATTTATGAGTATATGCCTAACAAGAGTTTGGATTTCTTTCTTTATGGTAAGTCAAATTATCTAACTAGATTCCTCTATTTTTTATAAAATAATTTCATAAATATGTGCTTTACGAGTGCTGCTAAAACAAATGTGCACAGATGACACCAGAAAGGCGCTACTAGACTGGCCAACAAGATGGAACATCATTGAAGGAATTGCTCAGGGCTTGCTATACCTACATAAATACTCAAGAATGCGAGTTATACATAGAGATCTTAAAGCTAGTAATATTTTGTTAGATGAAAGTATGAACCCCAAAATTTCTGATTTTGGTATGGCGAGAATTTTCAAAGAAAATGAGACCGAAGCAATAACCAAAAGGGTTGTTGGAACATAGTAAGAACACTCTTTCTCTTTAATCATAACGATTGTAATGTTTATTGATGCTTCCATACTAAATGCTGTAACTTAAATATGTTATTTAGTGGTTATATGTCTCCCGAGTATGCAATGAAAGGGAATTTCTCGGAAAAATCTGATGTCTTTAGCTTTGGAGTCTTGATCTTAGAAATCGTGAGTGGAAGAAAAACTAGTAGCTTATCCCTTGTTGACACGGCACTCAGTCTAGTCTCATATGTAAGTCCAGTTGATATTTACTTCATCAACATCCATAGTTATACAAAAGTTATTGGGTGAACTTAAACCGTTATTTCACACTTACACATGGATTAAATACTTAAAGATTTAATTTACTAATGGTTTTAGGCGTGGGAGCTATGGAAGCAAGGGAATGCATTGGAGTTAATGGATCCAACACTAGCTGATTCCTGTGTCATTGACCAATTGATGAGAACTATACATGTGGCACTTCTATGTGTACAAGATCATGCAGTTGACAGACCAATGATGCCTGGCGTGGTTTCTATGCTTAACAATGACCATGTGTCCTTACCATCCCCAAAACGGTCAGCATTCTTCTTTGGTGGAAGTGTATCAAGTTCAACGTCAGTCGAAAGAAATTCAAAGGACTACTCTATAAACGGGGTCACCATTACAGAAATGGAGGTTCGGTAGCTTATCGATGTAGCCATGGCCACCTACAATATTATCAAATTTCTCTATAAACTACAAATGCTTTGAAGCAGGTCTTTTTATGATGACCAATTTACATATGAACATATCATTTTGTATTAGATCTTAGGTCAACAGATTCTACAGTTTTAAGAACTATTTTGGGAGTTGTTTATTATGCTTCGAATGGGCTATATGTCTGAAGTCATGTCATTTAAATTTAATGGCCCATAAATACATTTACCACAGGTAATTTGTTAAGAAAATGAGTAAAGTATTTCTCTAAAAGGTTGACATCATAAGAACATCTATCGAACGGGCTAGCTCTATATCATGTTTTAATAAAATCATACATGTGTATTCAACTAAACTAGCAGGGTACCCGCCGTTGCAGCGGCGGGTACCCTGAAATAAAAATTTTCGATAAATAATGTATTTTAGTTTGTTATATTCTTTTTGACAATAAATTAAATTTACGGATATAAAAAATTTCGTATAGCCCGTGCCCGTTCGGGCTCGAACCCGTTTGGTCCGCGCCCGTTCGGGCTCAAGCCCATTTGGCCCGTTGCCCGGTCGGGCTTGAATATTTGTATAATGTGCTTTATTATTTGTAGTAGTGAAATTTAATGCAGTATTTAATTTGGTTGTACAATATGCTTGATAATTTGTATTTCTTATGTAATGAGTGTTTTAATAACTGTATTAATTGTATTTATTGACCAGTTAAATAATTGACTACATTAAATAGCATTAATGTGGTGTTTTGTTGTACACTATGCTTCTTGTCTTGTATGTCTGAAAATTATGTGCATTAAAGTGTTGTACACTATGTTTCTTTTTTTGTAAGTAGTAGTCATTATAGTCATTAATAACATTGACCACTTTAATAGCATTAATGTTTTTTTTGAACAGCGGTTAATAGCATTAATGTTGTAAGTCTGAAAATAAGTCTGAAAATTACACCATGCTTATTTTGTTGTACACTGTGCTTATTTTGTTGTAAATCTGAAAATTGGTTGTAGCTATTGTACATTGTGCTTAAATTGTTGTAATTTTTGGTGAAAGGGTGTTTTTAATAGCATTAATATTGTTTGATAGAATTTTGGTCTTAAAATGACATCACGCTTTATTTTGTTGTACAATATGCTTACTTTGTTGTAATTCTGAAAATTGGGTGCATTAAAGTGTTGTAAACCATGCTTAATTTCTTGTAAGGCTTAAAATTCTGGAGAGAGAGTCATTCATGCTTTATATGTAGTATAGACTATTACATAAATGTCGTCACGATGTTTCAACACTTTCTTTGTAGATATGCATATGTATATATAAGTAAACAGATACAGAACAGCGGATCGATCTAAAAGGAATCCGAAGCTAATTTACTGCAAAGTGGATCGCAGTGTGCGTGAGTCTCCCTGCAATAAAATAATATAAAAATTAATAAATAGGTTGTGTAGGATTGAAAATACTAAGTTTTGTAGTGATGAAAGGGATGATAATACTAGAGAGATAAATAACATTCATAGCACACTTGTTCAACACACACTTCAACACCTCACAAATGAAGATGTGAGGCAATTTATAAATCATACTAAAGGCCTCATGGGCTCTAGATGGGCCGGGCATGGACTAAGCACAAAACATAACCAATATTTACTAAACTAAGCCCGTTATCCATAACTAGTCTATTACAATACTTGTAGCCTCGATAATGATCGCCAGTTCAATTCCAAACAATCTCCCCCTAAAGGGCGATCATTGAGATCTCTCTTTGATTACATTAATGATCAACACTTGCCCCCCACTTGAAATATAAAATACTTATTTGATAGTAAATTATAAAATCATAGGTAATTCAAAAGCATTGCAATATTGGGCTTATTTTATATGGAATTTGAAGTCTTTTATTGGTATATTTTTTATATGAAAATTATGAACATTTACTAGGTAATTAATAAATAAAGTTTTTTATATAAAAGAACTGTATAAGTACAAGTTTAAGGTAGTTTTTGTAACTTGTTACATAATTTAGGGGTGTGTTTTGAATTTTTTTAAACAAATTTTAGGGTAGTTTTTAAAGTTATTGGATAGGTTAAGGGTATGTTTTGTAAGATCTTTTTTATTTTTTTATTTTATTATTATTTATTTATTTATTTATTTTGCAAAAAACATATATTAAAGTACAATTTTTTTATAAAATCGAATTGAAGTCAAAAGCATTGCAATATATGGCTCATTTTGTTCGTAGTTTGAATACCTTTTCAACGGTATTTTTTTATAAGAAAATCGCTAGATTTGTAGTTAGATATTTTATTAATAAAATTTATTATATAGGAAAACCGTAAATAGCTAAAAGTACAATGTAGTTATCGTAATCTTTTTTTTAATAAATTTATTTTTAAATAAACTTAAGGCAGTTTTTAAAGTTATTAAATATGTTAAGGGTTTGTTTTGAAAGATTTTTTTTTTTTTTTTTCATTTCAAATAACATATATTAAACTTCAATATTTTTAATAAAATTATGCGTGAGTCAAAAGTAATGCAATATTTGGCTCATTTTGTTCGCAATTTGATGACTTTTTCAATGGTATATTTTTTTATGACGAAATCGCTATATATTTTTTAGATATCTGACAAATAAAGTTTGTTATATAAAAGACCGTAAACAACTGAAAGTACAGTGTAGTTATCGTTAATCACCATATATTCGAGGGGATGTTTTTGATGACGTGGGATTGCGACCACGCAACAGGTTTTACCTCTCAAGGGATCTTGAGAAGCTTGCAATCCCACCAGGCAGTGTACCTGGTGGGTGTAGTATAGTATAGTGGTAAGTACGGGGGATTGATCGTTCTCTCACAGGGAATAGTGTTCGTTAGGATAGAAAAACTACTCTAAAAGGTCTAAAGGTGAAGGAAGATTATTTTTGTATTTTTATATTTTATGGAAAGCAAGTAAAATCTCGGGTTTTGGAGGAGTGGGCGGAATTAGTTGCTAGTCAACTAACCCAAAAACTACAATTGCAATAAAAATAAAATAACTAAACTATTGTGGTTGTGAAAACTTATATGGAGACAAATGTGTTTACTTAGACTTCCTTACTCCCTAACTATCTTTTACCGGTTAATTGGTGTATGTATTACTTGCGTGGATGACGGGTGTATTCCTTAACAATTCATGGGGTGGCATACATATCTCCCCAATTCTATGAGCTCTTATCTCCTCCTACAACTATGCGTACACATAATCAT
The DNA here is from genome assembly GCA_014162995.1 of Artemisia annua. NCBI lineage: Eukaryota > Viridiplantae > Streptophyta > Magnoliopsida > Asterales > Asteraceae > Artemisia > Artemisia annua. Next base: position 130,136 of record LBNU01016918.1, on the reverse strand, counting down.
AGGGATTGTAAACAGTGGCTCATGCGTTAAATACTACCTTAATAACCTAGTATGCCTTAGTTACATGTTTCTTAAGACGTTCAAGCATGTTACCATATAGGAGTATTGCCAGTTTTCTTAAGCCTAACATTGATGAAACATTCATCCCAACAAAGTAATAACACACCAATCAACCAATAATTAATAGTTAGGTTTCATTAGATCTAAGCAAACACAAGAAAAATCTAGCCTAGCATGTTAATTGAAAGACAAGCATAAGATATAATTAACCAACACATAGACATATTGATTAATTTAAGTGAGGACTTATCTTTAATTGAACATGAAGGATTCAAGGGTGAAAAACCCTTGAAAATACAGCCAAATTCGTCTTTAGGGTTTTTCCCAAACTTGTACCAAAAGTTCCACACTAATGAATGAAAAATAGAAAAATATATATAGATTTTACATTCTGACGGCGTCAGGTTATGGGTTCTGACGCCGTCAGCTCGCCGTCATTAGGGTTCTCGGATGGCCTAGATTTACTTCTGACGCCGTCACTCTTTATTTTGCTCTGGGCCGTCACTCTTTAAGTTAACACCTGACGGCCTACTTTCTCTAACACCTGACGCCGTCAGGTGTAAACATCTTGTTTTCTTCATAGGGCGTCTAGTGTAATCTGATTTCACTCCTTTGTCAACGTTGGCTGACGGCGTCACCTTGTGACTCTGACGCCGTCAGGTAGGAAATCCAGCTTCTTTTGAGACTTTGTCGTTTTCTTCACTTTTATGCTCCAAAAACGTCCAAATATGCATGTTTTCCAGAATTCTTCTCAAAAGTACCTAAAATGACAAAAGGAACGATTTAGGGCAATATTTGATCACATTTACTCGAATTAGGGCTTAAATGACCCCTTAAAACGGGTACACTTTTCGTCTCATCAAATACCCTTACACTTGAGATTTGCTTGTCCTCAAGCAAATAAGCTTTTATTCCAATCAAAATATGAGTTAGGGGTCATTTAACACAAATATAAAAGTAATTACAACAAATAGTCATTCGACCCTAATCATAATAAGCACGGAAATCATACACTAGCACCTCACAAATAGTGTTTGGATACTCTCATCTCTCAAGTGTCATAGAATAATGATAAACCAATGAAAACGGAAAATATCTCTCACTACCTGTCATAGCAAATAGATTACCATAGGCTTGGGAGACGATCAATTACTCCTCCACTAGGCGTAAGCACCTAAGATAAACTATCAAAGAGGGCTTTCAAAAGGGTTATAATGTAAGGTGTAGGGATATGATAAACACGGTTTGGTTGGAATAAAGGGTATTTTAATGGTGGCGAGTTAATTATCATGATCAAATACATGCACTATACAATGTTGCTAAGCCAAGACTCGACTCGATCTTAAGCTAAAAACAAATTAACAAAAACTTAAAAGAAACATAAAAGAAACGGGATGGTAGTCCGTATGTTTTTTTCTACTTTTCTTTTTCTAATTTTTTTTTGTATTTTTCTTGATTTTTCGATTTTTTTTTTCATACATTCTTACCCTACCATCCAAAATAATACATCATAGGGGCCTCGGTTCTCCCCTTACACTTGAACTTTTACATAACTTTACAATTAACTAATCTATTGACTCGAATTAAAATAATCGAAAAACTTGGAGTACTTTTAAAATATTTAGCACATATGGGGGTAATAATGATGTTCTTCCCCAATACTCCATTAAATTAGTACTTTACCCATGAGTCCCAATCGTCCCAAAACAATATGTACAAGGATATGACTCGACTTAGCAACC
>LBNU01016918.1:98766-124514 GCA_014162995.1 Artemisia annua | reverse complement strand
AGCAAACAATATAGTGGGTAATGTTTGAACAACTTTTTGAATTAGCAAAAATATCATACCATAAAAAGCATCCTTAGAGGTCTTTTAAATATCCTTTCAAATTCAACCACATTAAGTATACACAATTGCAACAAGTTGGGCTAAAACCAAAATTGATTTTAATCTCATCAATCTTAACAATCCTGTGGGTACTAACCTTAATCCCAATCATGCCCTAAGGGGTTGTTTCCAACACTCCAATCGGTTTGGCCCAAGCTTCAACAATCTCTGAGCCTCGTTCGCCAGGCGCCCCCGCCACGCCCCCACCCCCATAAAAAAATAAATAAATAATAAATAAAATAAAATGTTAGTACTTTTTTGTAGCTCCAACTAGTTATAATGCCCGCGCACGCGCGGGTTTTTTTTTAAAAATTTTTTTAAATCATATATTTTTATTTATTAAAAAACAAATAATTTAATCTTTATTTTATTTGATTTATGATGTTTAATTATAGTTTTTTTATTATTAAAGATAATTATTTAAAAGTTTTAATCCTGTTGTTAATTGCTTCTTATCTATATTTTTTGTATTTATCTTCTACTTGTATTATGGATAAATATAAAATGTTACATAATAAGAAAATAATCTTTTTTTTTTAAAATAATATTATTACTAAATAAGGTATGGTTTAGTTTTTTTGAAATGGAAAAGTCCCCACTTGGGGTTTTGTTTTATTATATAAAAGATATGTAGAAAAACTTACTCGCCGTTAAAAAAAATATATACGTAGAAAAACTTGAACAAAAAGTCATATCCAACCATATAACTATTCAAACTTTGTTGCTGTTAAATGTGAAACTCATATCCAACCATATAACTATTCAAACTTTGTTGAGTAAAAGCATTAGCAAACCATATAGTGTATGTTGACAACTGATAGCAAAATATCATACATAAAAGCATCTAAGTCTTAACATATCTTCAAATTCAACCACATAAGTAACACATTGCACAAGTGCTAACAAAAATGATTACTCTCATCATCTTAACAATCCTGTGTACTAACTTATTCACCAATCCTGCTAAGGGTGTTTCAACACTCAAACTCGGTGCCCAGCTCAACAACTCATCTGAGCTCGTTTCGCCAGGTAACAACTTCACGCTAGGCTTCTTCACAATGAAAATTTTTACTTATTTAGGAATTTGGTATACGAACGATGATCAGCTTAGGAAAGTATGGGTAGCTAACCCTTCCACACCTATCATAAAAAATTCTAGCGTCCTTATGATCGATCCCAATACTAGCAAACTGATCATATCTTCTGGAGGAACAACTCTAGTAAATATATCTGATAATCAATCTGGTCCTGATTCTAACTTGATTGCGTCTCTTGAAGACACTGGTAACTTTCAGTTGCGGAATGAAACAGATAATAGTATTATCTGGCAGAGTTTTGATCATCCTACCAATGTACTTTTACCAGGTATGAAACTTGGGGCTGACCTTAGAACAGGTCAGACGTGGAACTTAACGTCTTGGCTCGCCGAAGACAACCCTGATTCAGGTGCTTTTACCTTGAGTTGGGAGCCTAACGGAGAAAGTTCTCAAAGATTAATGATTCGACGACGTGGGAATCCGTATTGGACTAGTGGGGATTTGAATAAGACTAGTCAAACCTTTGGGTTCATGTGGATGAACGACCAGCCTAGCGAATTAATGTACGATCTCAGTTATGTGTACAATGACGACGAAAGATATTTTAGTTATCGTGGCTTTAATGGTGTCAAGCCCATGTGGATTTTAAGACCGGATGGGAATATTCATGATGTTGATAGCAAAAGAGTTTGGGGGGCTCCTGAGTTTTGTTACGGGTATGAGTCAGCAGATACAGGGTGTGTTGCAGGCTATAACTTACCTCAGTGTAGGAGTGATGATGATAAGTTTGAACATTTGTATGGGGATTTTTCTGGAGCTACTAGCAATTCATTTGAAATTAATGCAAGCCTAANGCCCATGTGGATTTTAAGACCGGATGGGAATATTCATGATGTTGATAGCAAAAGAGTTTGGGGGGCTCCTGAGTTTTGTTACGGGTATGAGTCAGCAGATACAGGGTGTGTTGCAGGCTATAACTTACCTCAGTGTAGGAGTGATGATGATAAGTTTGAACATTTGTATGGGGATTTTTCTGGAGCTACTAGCAATTCATTTGAAATTAATGCAAGCCTAACTCTTAGTGATTGTATGGTGAGATGTTGGAACAATTGTAGCTGTTTGGGGTTTATGTTGGGTGGTAATAATAATGAAACTGGCTGTCTATCATGGACTGGAACCAAATCTGTCAGTAACTTTACGGTCAGTGGTCAGACAAATATACGGAAGTATGTGCTTATTTCTCCAACTAAAGGTAAATAATTGTTATTGTTAGAATGAGATATGTTGGTAAACTATATTTCTATTTTCTGCTTTGATATAGAGGTATAAATATCGACCCATTTACTTAGATTGGGCTAATTCGTGTCATTTTCATCTTTAACGGGTCAAACAGGTAATATTTGTAATTTAATAGAGTACGGTCAAAAGTAACCCAAAGTGTATTTTAAATGAATAAATGAAAGTAAATGTTTCAATTTGTGTCGACCCAACCCAACCCACATTGGTAATAACTGTTTTGACCCGTTAGCTACCCGTTGCTCAACATATTTCTCAACCAAATACAGGTCTTCAAGGCAGCTTCAAGAACACCTCCTTCTTGTTGGTATCCCGACATTGATAGATTTCTTATGTTCCCAACCAATGTTCATAAGTTGGTATCCCGACAACTTGCCCAAAGAGTATTGCCTTTTTCCTGAACCGTAGTCTGAAAGCTGTTGACCACGAATACCTATACAGTAGCTGCTGCTACCTCTACATGTTTATATCTCATTTGAATTAACAAATCAGCAATAAGCGTGAAGAACTCTTAAAGGGGTGTTTGGATTAGTTGTTTTTGTCTCAGCTTATCGGCATAGTTTAATGTGCGAAAGCTCATAAGGCAACGTTTTCCAGCTTATGAGCTTATCAAGCTTTTAGGCACCCTGCAAATAATAAGCCATCTTAAGCATGAAAGCTACACACACACACACACACACACACACACACACACGAATCATGAACATAAAGGGGTGTTTGGATTAAGAAAGTATTTTTCTTTGTTTTAGGAGGGTATATAGATGTTTAGTATTTGCCTTTTTCAAGAAGCGTAAACATGCTAAGATATTGTTGAGCGCAAAAATACAGATGTTCCGTTTTGAGCCATTATCATATTAGCCTATACCACCCATTTAACTGATAATGATTACACGCACCATGGTTAGCTTATAAAAGCACCAAAAGTATATAAGCCAATAAGTACACGTGTTTGTATAAGATTTAATTAAACACCCCCTTACTGCTAAGACTATCATGCTATTGTTGTGCACCAAGGTGTCATAACAACATCGACCACCCAAGGTCTAAACCGTCCAAAGATTTTAGAACCCTTTTAGACACATTACAAAAAAAGCATGGGATCAAACCATTTATGTGCACGAAATGTGGTAAGGCCTTTGCGGTTAGAGGATAAGTTCTACACATCTTATAGTAAATAACACTAATAACGACTCCATTGTCGTCATTACCTTCAATCAACAACATTAAATCAGCAGCCTAACCTTCAATTAGCAGGATGCAATTATCAACATATAAATTACCTTCATTACTACGGCATGCTGGTACAGGGTGAAGGTGAAACTCCAGGTGCGAGCATCCATTCCCACTCGCCATTCATATGCATGAGCAATCCATAAGCATCTGCAAGTGGCTGCATATGCACATATATTCAGTAAAAAAATATGTAGTTTAACAACAATATAGAATTTGTCAAGGGACGGAAACAGTTGCCAGTTTGAACACATTTAATATTGATTTGTTCAACCTTCCTATATTTCGATTGCTATATAGTTAGCTTAGGATATTCCAAATTTCATATTACATCTGCTATTTAAAAAAGCATAAAGTGATCACTTGGCAATGTGAATAGAGTTTGTAGTGTATTTAAATTTGGTTAAAATTATACTATAATTTAGGAAATGATATTTCAGTTTTTGAAAAACTAAATCATAGCTGGAATTTAGGCAATTTACAAAAACTTCCGCATTTATTGTTACAACATTTATGGATAAGTCTATTTTTTTGAATCTTTTTGAAAGTAAACATTTAATTTACAAATTAAATATGGTTAATTGACTTTAAATGATTACTTCTAAACTATCGGATGGAATTATTCATAACAAAAAAATAAATATAAACATTAAAAACAAAAAGATCAAACAACAAAAAACATTCAGTTACAATACAATGATAAAATAGCAAAGCACATAATAAAAATCAACTAAAAATGTAGCATCTGTAAATCAATAAACATTAACATGATGGACGACATGGTTAAAATAAAAACACATGTAATCGAAATAATCATTTATGAAATAAGATAACTAACCTGTAATTCATAAATATTTAAGGCTACCTTCACCAATGTTGCCGGAAAATTGATGCCGTTAATTGTCTAGCCAAAAAATTGATCAACCAAATTGTTTCTTCACAACAAAACAGTTTAAGTATCATAGATCCAAACGAATGCCTTTCTATGGATATTGATTTTGATTTTAGAGGTTTCTGATTTTCGTTTAGGGTTGAAAAAGGGATCTAGAGAGAAACATTGCTTATGTTGATTTATCCAGAATTCCTTTAATTGGAGAGGATATTATTTTGATTTGCAGTGTTTTTGATTGACGGTGTTTTTGATTAGGGTTTATGGTTGAAGAGGGTTGGTTGAGAGAATTGTGTGTGTATTTTTTTGGAGGATTGGTAACAAATGAAAAGCACAAAAGGTATTCCGGCCAATTTTTAATTTCATTGACTTTTTTAGAGGTCAAAGCAACCAGAACCGTTGGATAGGCATAAATGCCACGTGGCGAATTTAGAGGAATTTTGAAGAGGAGATTAGCTAATAAAACCTTGTTTTATATAGATAGTAGATATATATTTGATAAACAAAAAATATATATTTGATAAACAAAACAAGAAATTGATTAAAAAGTTCAAACTTTGTTTGGTTCGGTTTTAACTCAAATCATAAACCTAAATAAGTATTTTGATTTGGCTTTATTATTATAAATCACGTACTTTTGAATTTCGGCTTTTCTATATAATTTTTCATGTGCAGTGACCGCTTTATGTACGCTATTAATAGGTTGGTTAAAATGTAACGATAAAATTGTCACAAAATACAAACAAAGGTCAAAATTTTATTAAAAAAAATATAAAAAATAATAAAATAAAAATTGTTACATAACACTTGAAAAAAGACACCTTTGTCACGCTTGAGCCTCACTAGGAGGTGTTTGTATGCTGCGTGAGACCAAGCAAAATGGTGGACAAAAGGTGAGTAGCTCACTACTCGGCCTTTGTGTAAAAGTTAGCCCCCTCAATGTTTTTTTATTAAATATTTGGTTTTTGAATGTGTGTGATGTATTTAATGGTATGTTTGTATGAAAATGAGTATTTTAATGAAAGGTGCGGGAGTGTTGTCTATTGGAGGTGAAAACTGAGAGGGACTGAAAGAAGAAAGAAATTTGATGTGCCGCTAAGGTGAAAGGTGAAGTGGTTTGACTGTTGAGAGTAGTCTTAACAAATCTATAAGTCTTAATCTCAAGATTTTAGCTACCAAACATTATGTCACTTCAACTAGTTCATTTCATAACAATTAACATTAAACTTATAACATTTTGTTAAGATGATCGTCACACATCTTCTCCACCAATTATCCAAAATCCATATTATACTTTCGAACTCTCCACCACAATCATATCAGATTCACAAGCTTTGATGGCTCGCGCGAAGAAGAAAGTGAGAACTTCAATTTAAAGAAAAGAAAAAATGAATAGTTTTCTTTTTCTCTTAAACAAAATACTGATGTTTTGTCAGGACTTGCATTTAAGCTTGGATGAGAAACAACCACTGCACATATATCCTTTTCTCGAAATATAGTTAAATTCTTTCAACTTCACTTCAACTGTATCTAGAAAAAGTTAAACCAGCTAGCTTATATTAGAAATAACTTTAAAGGGGTGATCTTTGGTTGCAATTGTAGTGAGACCAAGTTTATTATTATTATTTTTTTGAATAAATTGGTATTAGTTAAGTTGGGAATGGGTATGGTCAACATTTGAAGTATTATATCCTCTTATCAAATCTTCAAAAGTCTTAATCTCAAGATTTTAGCTACCAAACATTATGTCACTTCAACTAATTTATATTGTATTATCTAATAGTATAGACTTATAAAAGCAATAAAAACTTGAGCAACACGAAATATTTTTCTTATATTTAGTACTATCATATCGCGAGACATTACTAGGACACTTAAATAGAATACTATGATTTCATTTTTGTTTTCTTTTCTTTTTGTGTTAGTTATTTCCCGCCAAACTCTAGAATGCAGCCTTTATTAAGTCAGTTAGTTGACCACAACTCAAAAATTTCGAAACAAACTAATTAAAAACACCGTATAATAAAAGTCACAAAGTATAATTCAACGACAATAATGTCCCTACACACGTTATATTTATGTATAATGCATGGGTACCCATTTTTTCTTCATAAATGTCATATAAAACGTCATATCTCACACTTTAAAAGCTAATCATATCTTTAATTCTATTCATTGTTGAAAAATGATTACTCTCGTCATCTTCACAATTCTTTGTACCAACTTGATCATCTTTTCTTATCCGACCAATGGTGTTTCAACGATTAAACTCGGTGACCAACTCAACTTCACCTCTAAGCTTGTTTCGCCTAATAGTACTTTCACATTAGGATTTTTCACCATAAACGCGACAAGCTATACTTATTTAGGAATTTGGTATACCAATGATGCTGAGTTGAGAAGAGTATGGGTAGCCAATCCATCCATACCAATTACATCAAATTCTAGCTTCCTCATGATCAATCCTGATAATGGGAAGTTGATCATTACCACCCGAGAAACAACCCTTGTGAATGTATCGGATAATCTAGCTGGATCTAGTACTAACTTGACCGCCACTCTTGAAGACAATGGTAATTTCGTGCTGAAGAGTGAAACTAGTGATCAGACTATCTGGCAGAGTTTTGATCATCCAACCAATGTACTCTTACCGGGCATGAAACTTGGGTCGGATCTTGAAACAGGTAAAACTTGGAACTTGACTTCTTGGCTAAGCGACGAAATTCTTGACTCTGGTGCTTTTAGTTTGAGTTGGGAACCTAACGGAGAGAATTCCCAAAGATTTATGGTTAGACGACGAGGCCAGCCATATTGGACTAGTGGGAATTTGCAAAATCAAGAATTCGAGTTCATGAACGTGAACACCTTACTTAATTCACGGTATAATCTTAATTATGTGTTCAATAATAGAGAGAGGTACTTTAGTTTTGATAGTGTTAATTATCTTTTTCCAATGTGGATTTTGAGACCACATGGTCGAATAGTAGATGGTAATGGTGGTCGTTTAATTTCGACCTCTGATCTATGCTATGGGTATGATTTGGGTAATGGGTGTGTGGCAAGCTCTAACACTCCCCAATGTAGGAATGAGGATGAAAATTTTAGTCCAATGAGTGGCGATTTTGCTCCTGGTATGACGAGTAGCTCATTTGATTATAATTCAAGCTTAAGTATTGGTGATTGTATGGTGAAGTGTTGGAATGATTGCGGGTGTTTGGGGTTTATCACTGGTGGAAATGGAACTGGTTGTGTTACATGGACCGGAAACAAATCTATTAGTAACTTTACAATTGATGCGCAAGGGAATTCTGTTTCAAAGTATGTGCTTATTTCTCACAATCTGGACAAAGGTAAATTAATCTAGAACGATTTTAATGATTTTGTTGGTCACATTAATATTGCATATAGTTTATGTTCTTGGGAATGTGTTTGGGGATTTTGCTTATTTTAAAGTGTTTGAAATCTTTGAAACTAAGGATGTACCAGCTGACGTTTTTTTAAATGTAATCCTTTCTACAATAAGCAGAAAATCAGTTATCAACAGAGTGTTTGGGATTGCTTATCTTCTTCAAACAATACAAAAAGGATAAGCACATATACATAAGCAATCCTAAACGCTCCCTTAATACATTTGGATATTGCCCACGCGGTTTGCGTAGCTAATTTATGGTGTCCATGAATGTTAAATCGTGGATGTTGCTTCAAGATCTAACACATGTCATAATACACAGGAAAAACTAAAACCTGGATCTGGGCACCTATTCTGGCTGGCGTTTTTCTAGTTATCTTTTGCATAGGTTTATTGTGGTACTTTAAAAGAAGAAAGCCCAGACGAGAAGGTATATAGCATTTGATATTGACATTGAATTAGTATACTTCTGAATTTTATAGTAGTTTTATTTATAATCCATAATTCTGATTGTAGAAGCCATACAAGAGAGAGATGACAGACATTTTCTTGAGTTAATGGCTTCCGAAAACCTCAAGAATTCAAGTGATATTGGAATCCATGGTCGAACAGATAGTCATGATATGATGGTGTTCAGCTTTACTTCTTTAGTAGCAGCCACAAATGAGTTCTCAATTGAGAATAAGCTCGGGCAAGGGGGTTTCGGACCTGTTTATAAGGTACTTTCAATTCTGATACAAGTCGTGTGTTTATACNATCAGGATGTACCAGCTGACGTTTTTTTAAATGTAATCCTTTCTAAAATAAGCAGAAAATCAGTTATCAACAGAGTGTTTGGGATTGCTTATCTTCTTCAAACAATGCAAAAAGGATAAGGCGATAAGCACATACCACTACAAAAAACTAGTTGATTTCTCCACATTTTAAAGGCCAAATGGCCACATTTAAAAATGTGTAAAATTATTGATTTCACACTTTCTCAAGTGTGGTAATAATGGGTGTGACAAATTTGCTACACATATAGGTGTAGAAATATTATCCAAATGTCTATGGTTAAAAGTGTGGAAACATTTCTTTGAATGTCCACACCTAAAAGTGTGGCAAAATTGCAAAAAATGTTCAAAAATAAAAGTGTGGAGACATTTGCTACACCTATAAGTGTAGCTTTATTGTAATTGTACACACTTATATATGTGGATTGTTTTTTAAATATTTGTCACACCTATAAATGTAGCAAAATTATTATGCATATAAAAAAAAAGTCCACAGTTGACCATACCGTGGCAAAATAAGTGTGGAGAATAGCACTATTTTTTGTAGTGTACATAGGCAATCCTAAACGCTCCCTTAATACATTTGGATATTACGCGGTTTGCATAGCTAATTTATGGTGTCCATGAATGTTAATCGTGGATGTTGCTTCAAGATCTAACACATGTCATAATACACAGGAAAAACTAAAACCTGGATCTGGGCACCTATTCTGGCTGGTGTTTTCCTAGTTATCTTTTGCATAGGTTTATTGTGGTACTTTAAAAGAAGAAAGCCCAGACGAGAAGGTATATAGAATTTGATATTGACATTGAATTAGTATACTTTTGAATTTTATTGTAGTTTTATTTATAATCCATAATTCTGATTGTAGAAGCCATACAAGAGAGAGATGACAGACATTTTCTTGAGTTAATGGCTTCCGATAACCTCAAGAATTCAAGTGATATTGGAATCCATGGTCGAACAGATAGTCATGATATGATGGTGTTCAGCTTTACTTCTTTAGCAGCAGCCACAAATGAGTTCTCAATTGAGAATAAGCTCGGGCAAGGGGGTTTCGGACCTGTTTATAAGGTACTTTCAATTCTGATACAAGTCGTGTGTTTGTATTAGTAGATTTTTTAGAAGTGGCTGCATGTATGGGTTGGGCGGGTTCGGTAAGTGGTCTCACTAGGTTAGTTTGACTTGAAACACTTTTCAACTCATATATAAGTTAACGTGTTGAAATTTCACCATCTCTTTTTCTCATAATCTGACAAAACGAGCTAATACGTGCTTGTGAGAAAAAGGGNAAAAAAAAAAAAAAAAAAAAAAAAAAAAAAAAAAAAAAAAAAAAAAAAAAAAAAAAAAAAAAAAAAAAAAAAAAAAAAAAAAAAAAAAAAAAAACCAACAACAACAATTCATAAATATGTGCTTTACGAGTGTTGCTAAAACAAATGTGTAAAGATGACACCAGAAAGGCGCTACTAGACTGGCCAACAAGATGGAACATCATTGAAGGAATTGCTCAGGGCTTGCTATACCTACATAAATACTCGAGAATGCGAGTTATACATAGAGATCTTAAAGCTAGTAATATTTTGTTAGATGAAAGTATGAACCCCAAAATTTCTGATTTTGGTATGGCTAGAATTTTCAAAGAAAATGAGACCGAAGCAATAACCAAAAGGGTGGTTGGAACATAGTAAGAACACTCTTCTTTTTAATAATAACGATTGTAACGTTGATTGATGCTTCTATACTAAATACTGTAACTTAAATATGTTATTTAGTGGTTACATGTCTCCCGAGTATGCAATGGAAGGGAATTTCTCGGAAAAATCTGATGTCTTTAGCTTTGGAGTCTTGATCTTAGAAATCGTGAGCGGAAGAAAAAATAGTAGCTTCTCTCTTGTTGACAAGGCACTCAATCTTGTCTCATATGTAAGTCCATTTGATATCTACTTCATCAACATCCATAGTTATACACATGGAATAAATACTTAAAGATTTACAAATGGTTTTAGGCGTGGGAGCTATGGAAGCAAGGGAATGCATTGGAGTTAATGGATCCAACACTAGCTGATTCCTGTGTCATTGACCAATTGATGAGAACTATACATGTGGCACTTCTATGTGTACAAGATCATGCAGTTGACAGACCAGTGATGCCTGGCGTGGTTTCTATTCTTAACAATGACCATGTGTCCTTACCATCCCCAAAACGGTCAGCGTTCTTCTTTGGTAGAAGTGTATCAAGTTCAACATCAGTCGAAAGAAATTCAAAGGACTACTCTATAAATGGGGTTACCATTACAGAAATGGAGGTTCGGTAGCTTATCGATGTAGCCATGGCCAACTACAATATTATCAAATATCTCTATAAACTACAAATGCTTTGAATCATGTCTTTTTATGATGACCACTTTTACATATGAACATTAAATTTTCATTTTGTATTAGATCTTTGGTCAACAGATTCTACAGTTTTAAGAACTATTTTGGGAGTGGTTTATACTTTACATGACAATGACAATGTTTAATTGCTTATATCTGAACTTCTTGATGATATGACAATGACAATGTTGATTTTTAATTTGCACACATTGTTTTCAAAGATAAACTAAAACTAGTATGATGTTAAACTAAAATTTCACATGGGTTTCTCTTTCCTGATTTTATTGGGCCATCATTATGTTCGAATGGATGTATTAAGTGATGTCATTCAATGGCCCATAAATGCATTTACCAAAGGCAATTTGTTAAGAAAATGAGTAAAGTATTTGCATAAAAGATTGACATCATAAGAACATCTACATGACAATATATTAAATTAGCTTTAAAACTTTTAACAATAATAATTTTAATCAATTAGTCTAAATATATTATCAAAATTTTAAAAATTTCCTCTTAAATGTATAAACACACATATTTTATTTAGCCCTACTGAATCCAACACAAACGAAAATTGATGGTAGTAAATAACTTGAATCCCCCCAACCAAAAAAAAAAAGTAACAAAATTCTCAGTACTTTTTCTAGCTCCTTGCCTTGTCGTTATTTAATGAATATCCTTTTTCTGCTTTAAATATATGGAAAAACTTGAACATAAAGTCCAAATTCCCGTATATGCTTTTAGACTGTTGTATGTCAAACTCATATCCAACCATTGAAATATTCAAACTTTGTTAACTGAAGAGAAATAATCTATGTTGACAGCTGATGACAAAGTATCATTATCATCCATAAGTATAAAAGTTCAATATTCAAACATAACCAAATAAAAAATAACACATTGCACAAGTGTTAACAAAAATGATTACTCTCATCATCTTAACAATCCTATGTACCAACTTATTCATCAATCCTGCTAACAGTGTTTCAACAATCAAATTCGGCGACCAGCTCAACATCTCATCTGAGCTCGTTTCGCCAGGTAACAACTTCACGCTAGGCTTCTTCCCCATACCCGCGACAAATTTTACTTATTTAGGAATTTGGTATACCAACGATGATCAGGCTAGGAGAGTATGGGTTGCCAACCCATCCATACCACTCATATCAAATTCTGGCGTCCTTATGATCAATCCCAATACTAGCAAACTGGTCATATCTTCTGGAGGAACAACTCTAGTAAATATATCTGATAATCAATCGGGTCCTGATTCTAACTTGATTGCGTCTCTTGAAGACACTGGTAACTTTCAGTTGAGGAATGAAACAGATAATAGTATTATCTGGCAGAGTTTTGATCATCCTACTAATGTACTTTTACCAGGTATGAAACTTGGGGCTGACCTTAGAACGGGTCAGACTTGGAACTTAACGTCTTGGTTCACCGATAACAGCCCTGATTCAGGTGCTTTTACATTGAGTTGGGAGCCTAATGGGGAAAGTTCTCAAAGATTAGTGATTCGACAACGTGGGAATCCATATTGGACTAGTGGGGATTATCTGAATAATCAAACATTTGAGTACATGAGTTTGAACAACCCGTTTAGCCAATATTGGTACAATCTCAGTTATGTGTACAATAACGATGAAAGATATTTTAGTTATCGTGACTTTAATGGTGTCATGCCCATGTGGACTTTAAGACCAGATGGGATAATTGAAGATGGTGATAGCCGTTTTCTTTGGAGTCCTGAATTTTGTTACGGGTATGAGTCAGATCGAGGGTGTGTTGCAAGTTCTAACTTACCTCAGTGTAGGAGTGATGATGATATATTTCGTGAAATGAATGGGGACTTTTCTCCGGCTATGACTAGCGATTCATATGATAGTAATGCAAGCCTAATCCTTAGTGATTGTATGATGAGATGTTGGAATGATTGTAGCTGTTTGGGGTTTGAAAGGGGTAGTAGTAATGGAACTGGCTGTAGAACATGGACTGGAACCAAATCTGTCAATAACTTTACGGTCAATGTTCAAGGGGTAGCTGCATCGAATAAGTATGTGCTTATTTCTTCAACTACGAGTAAAGGTAAATAAGTGTTATTGTTAGAATGAGATATGTTGGTAAACTATATTTCTATATTCTGCTTTGATATAAAGGTAGCAATATCGACCCATTTACTTAGATTGGGTTAATTTGTGTCATTTTCATCTCTAACGGGTCAAACAGGTAATATTTTTTGTAATCTAATAGAGTACGGTCAAAAGTAGGCCAAAGTGTATACTAATTACAGGTGAAAATCGAGTCATGTTCAGGTTGACCTATTCACGTCCGCGCGTTGGCGGGTTAGTATAACCTCTACCCAAACACGACCCATTTATTAATTGTAGCAAGAACTCAACCCTAACCCATACCTGCATAACACGTGTAACCCGTTTGTACCTCGTTTAACTTGTTTAAGTAATTAGGTCAAGCGGTGAATAAGGTTGGTGGTTTGTCGATTTAACTAGTTTAAATGCAAAAATGATACGTAATATAAGGATCTAAAAAATGATAAAAATAACTATACGACAATTTCAATGAAATGTGAGTTATAATCGTAATTCACTCATATTAAGTACATAAAAGAATACATTTAATGTCTAGCATAAAACGCAAGTTATATATTTTATTTTTAGATGCTTATATAATTAAACGGGTTCATGGATTGGCATGTTTAATACT
Source organism: Artemisia annua (assembly GCA_014162995.1). Taxonomy (NCBI): domain Eukaryota; kingdom Viridiplantae; phylum Streptophyta; class Magnoliopsida; order Asterales; family Asteraceae; genus Artemisia; species Artemisia annua. The sequence continues at coordinate 110,683 of LBNU01016918.1, read as the reverse complement.
TACTCAACCCAAACACGACTTGTTTATTAAACGAGTTAGAAGGGTTGACATTTTTTAACCAAACTTGTTTATCCTCAACCCAAATTTGTACTTCGTATCGGGTTCTTGCCGTTTTTCATGTCGTGCAGAGAATTGCCACCCCTAATTTTAAATGCATAAATGATAAAGTGTCTTACATCATTTTATCTGAAATCTTGATTCTTATTGAAATTTTCATATCATACTTGACACACTAATCATTTACTGTATAAGTTTGTTTGGAAGTAAATGTTTCAATTTGAGTCGACCCAACCCAACCCAACCCAACCCACATTGACAATACCTGTTTTGACCCGTTAACTACCTGATGANGCTTATTACACCTCTACTTTTGATAATTATAGATGAAGCTCGCATTCACTTTAGATAGCATAATTGTTGAAGTATTATGAGTTTAATAATGTTGCTTATAAAATTTGAGACAGTTTATGGCCTCAAGATCTAACACGAGATCGACATTATACACAGGAAACGCTAGAAACTGGATTTGGGCTCCCATTGTTATTGGGATTTTTTTAGTTATCTTTTGTCCCGGTCTATTGTGGTTTCTTAAAAAGAGAAAGCTTACACAAGAAGGTATGTCAATTGATATTCGTGCTGATATGGTAAAATTTGTGATGTTTATAAGTATTTCAGTTTCTAATCTGTGTTTCTTTTTATTGTAGAGGAGGCGCAAAACAGGGATGATGAATATTTCCTTGAGCTAATGGCTTCCGAAAGCTTCAAGGGTGCAAGTAATATTGAAAGAAATGGCAGAAAAGGAAGTGACTTAATGGTGTTTAGTTTTGCTACTATAGTAGCTGCCACAAATAACTTTGCGAGTGAGAATAAGCTTGGAGAAGGTGGTTTCGGGCCTGTTTATATGGTACTTGTTATCTTGATACAAGTCGTACGTGTATTTAAACTGCTACTAGTTTTCCTTCAGTGTGATATAATTTAAATTTTGAGAACAGGGGAAACTTAGTGATGAACGAGAAATTGCTATTAAAAGGCTTTCAAGAACATCAGGACAAGGGCTGGTAGAATTCAAGAACGAACTTATACTTATTGCCAAACTTCAGCATACAAATCTTGTTCGGGTTCTAGGTTGTTGTATTCGTGGAGAAGAAAAAATGTTGATTTACGAGTACATGCCTAACAAGAGTTTGGATTTCTTTCTGTTTGGTAAAATTTATAGTCAAACTGTTCTAACAGTTATATGACTTTGAATAGTGTTACATGTCTGTCTTATCTAACTTGCATTTGATAAAATGATTAAATAGATGAAACCCGAAAGGCGCTGCTAGACTGGCCAAAACGATGGAAAATCATTGAAGGAATTGCTCAGGGTTTGCTTTACCTGCATAAATACTCGAGAATGCGTGTTATACATAGAGATCTTAAGGCTAGCAATGTATTGCTAGACATTAATATGAATCCAAAGATCTCTGATTTCGGTATGGCCAGGATTTTTAAAGAAAATGAAACTGAAGCAATGACCAACAGGGTGGTTGGAACATAGTAAGAACACTTTCTCTTCATAACGTTACCATTTAGCACACATTTGTTTGATTGTTTTTTAAAACGAGTACGTTATGCAGTGGTTACATGTCTCCTGAGTATGCAATGGAAGGGACTTTTTCGGAGAAGTCTGATGTCTTTAGCTTTGGAGTTCTAGTTCTAGAAATAGTGAGTGGAAGAAGAAATACTAGCTTCACTCATCTCGACCAGACACTCAATCTAATTGGATATGTAAGTATTATTATTTTATTTTTTTTAATTTATGTACACAATATTATAAAAAGTGAACCATGTGAACTGTTTTAGGTGTGGGAGCTTTGGCAACAAGGAGATGCATTGAAATTGGAGGACCCAACACTAGGTGATACTTGTGTCATACAACAATTGTTGAGGACTATTCATGTCGCACTTCTTTGTGTACAAGAAAACGCATTGGATAGACCATTAATGTCAGATGTGATCTCTATGCTTATTAATGATACTATGTTGTTACCCGCCCCAAAACATCCAGCATTCTTTTATGGAACTACTCCATCCAAGTCTACTTCAGTTGAAGCTAAGTCAGAGAACCACTCTGTAAACCAGATAACCATTACAGAAATGAGCGCTCGTTAGCGTATTATTTTGTATCATTTACATTCATTTTAATGCTGTCATTATAATTGTAATTATACTGTTGAAATACAAGCTTGGATTTTTGTTCCTATTTTTTTACTCGTGAGGAGTTTAGCCTTCATGATCATGAAGACTCAATACGCCTCAAAAAATATGTTAACTATTAATAAATCAGATCTAGATAAATTATGAAATCATAAACACACTTCAAATTTCTTATGAATATATAGGACAACATATATGTCATACCGAGATGAAAAAGTGTAATTATTTTTTAAATGCTGAGATTTCTTTTCTAAATCTGCACAGAAGTTCAAGGACTAAACTTGTTCTAGACTCATAACTTTCATACAAAGCATGTGGTTTGCAACTTTGCATGACTTGGTCCGTAAATGTCTTAGTCATAGGCCGTATTGATTTGACCAGTTCAAAAACGTGGACTAATTGTCTACTATCATTAATAATAAAATAACAACAACAACAAGTAATATGTATGGATTGATTCATCAGTTCAACACAAAAAGTTTCTTGCCGTTAATGAATTAAATATGGATACTTTGTTATCATCATCTTCAAAGTTTCATATAAAAATAGTTCCTCAAATTCTAACTATCCTTTTCTTCTGTTTATCTAATGGTAAATATTCCTACCTCTCATATTTTTTTGAACGAATAATTCTTGCACATTGTTGTTTGTTCCTTATGACTTAAACTCACAACTTCTTGGTTTGTGGGCCGCCATCTTGATAAGGCTAGATTAATGGTCTAGTCGATGCTATGATTTTGTTCTGAATACAATTTTCTTTATATTTGCAGGAGCTTCAGGGACTAATATTACTTTTGTTAATAACTGTGGATTCACTGTTTGGCCCGGAATCTCAGGCACACCAAATTTTAACACCACTGGATTCGAACTCAGAAAAGGTAATTCAATCTCTTTAGAAGCTCCATCAGGATGGAATGTCGGTAGAATCTGGGGTAGGACCGGTTGCAACTTTAATGTGTCTGGTAATGGGTCGTGCACAAGTGGCGATTGTGGCACGGGTGAAGTGGAGTGCAATGGAAATTTATACAATAACAAACTACCCACTACAATTGCAGAATTTGGTTTGAACCAATTTAGCCAGGACTATTATGCTGTCAGTCTTGTTAATGGCTACAACTTGCCTCTGCTTATTGAGCCGACTGGTGGGTCAGGTTCTGACTTACGAAGTTGTGCCAAGACGGGATGTATTGATGACTTGATTCAAAGGTGCCCACCGGAACTGAGAAGTGAAGGCGGGTGTATGACTCCTTGCCAAGCATTGGGCTACCCCGAGTATTGTTGTGTCGGTACAGAAACGTGCAATTCATATGCTCAGTTTTTCAAATCGGCTTGTCCTACAACCAATAGAACCATATTCGATAACGATGACGAGGCTACGCCATTTACGTGTAGTGGCTCCGATTATACTATCAGATTTTGTCCCGCTTCCGATTCATTTTCAACTATGAAACTTGGCAGTCAACTCAAGTCCGGTGATCAGCTTCTTTCCAGCCTTGGAAATTTCACATTAGGGTTTTTCGATGAAGATTACAAGTACTTGGGAATTTGGTACACAAGTGACGTTGAATCCAAGAAAGTATGGGTAGCTAATCCAGACGACCCAATAGTGTCGGTCTCCAAGGACCATGCCCTCTCTATTGATGCCAAAACCGGAAACTTGATAATAACTTCTGCAAGCAGCACTCTAATGCGCATTACTGATGTAGATGTCGGTCCAAACCCAAACGTAACTGCAGCCTTGGAAAAAAATGGTAATTTTGTGTTGATTAACGAAATTGATAAGAAGATTTTGTGGCAGAGTTTTGATCACCCAACCAACGTCCTTTTACCGGGTATGAAGTTGGGTTACGACACGACCATTGGGAAGAATTGGACCCTCACTTCATGGTTGAGTAAAGAAATCCCTAATTCGGGAACTTTTACTTTGAGTTGGGAACCCATTGAAGAGGCATCTCAAAGATTGATGATTCGAAGACGAGGCAAACCCTACTGGACTAGTGGGAATATAAATAGCCAAAGGTTTCAGTATCTGTTTGCATTGAACAATCCAGGTAGCCAATCCCGCTTTTATAATCTCACTTCAGTTTACACAAATGAAGCAAAATACTTTAGCTATGATAGTAGTAATGCTGATTTACCCATGTGGATTTTGACACCAAAAGGGCAAATTAGAGATAGTGATTACTCTTGGACCCCTGAGTTTTGTTATGGGTATGATTCAAGTGACGGTTGTGTAAAAGGGTCGAGTTTGCCTCAATGTAGAAGAGAGGGTGATAACTTTAGTGAAAAGAATGGGGAATTTGATCCTGATAAATCACAAAGTGTTACCGATAATAACTCAAGCTTAAGTATTAGTGATTGTTTCGTTAAGTGTTGGAATGATTGTAGTTGTGTTGGGTTTAATAGTAGTAATACCAATGAGACTGGATGCGTTATTTGGACAGGAAGCAATAACTTTTTTGCTAATCCACGTGGCAACTCTACATTAAAGTACGTGATCTACCAAAATCCAATCAGTCTCGGTACAGGTATAATACAATAATGTTAAATTTCCAATGGTTTTGCTACCATTTGTACCTAGTTGAATCTAAACGAGCCAATATGCAGGTAACAAGCAGCAAAAAAGCAAAAAATGGCTATGGATACTTATTAGTGTTGTTATTCCTTTGGTTTTCCTTTGTTTGGGGCTTTTATGGTGTATAAAGAAGAGAAAGCATAGACAAGAAGGTACAAAACTAGAAAAATAATTTAGCGTATATTTGTCCTTTACGGTGCTTTTGTTAAGTTGTGAATACTTGTTTTAGAACACGAGAGACAGAAGAGAGATGAACTTTTCCTTGAGCTAACAGCTTCTGAAAGCTTTAAGGATATACACCAGCTTGAAACAGATGGTGGGAAAGGAAACAATTTGCTACTATTTAGTTTTGCTTCTATCATGGCCGCCACAGAAAATTTCTCACTTGAAAATAAGCTCGGACAAGGTGGTTTTGGACCGGTGTACAAGGTAACTTACCTTTTCTTTCACACTATAATAGAATGTTCTTGAGTTTTTCTCTCCAAGACCGCAAAAATGATATAATGATATTACCAAACAGGGGAAACTAAGTGATGGACGAGAAATCGCAATCAAAAGGCTCTCAAGAACATCAGGGCAAGGACTTGTAGAATTCAAGAATGAACTGATACTCATAGCCAAACTCCAACACACAAATCTTGTTCGTGTTCTTGGGTGTTGTATTCACGGGGAAGAAAAGATGTTAATTTACGAATATATGCCCAACAAAAGCCTAGATTTCTTTCTTTTTGGTAAACATGTTTGTATAGTGAGTGCACAGAGTGGTGTTTTACTTGTTGGTTTTTGTGATTTACTCTTTCATTGTGTCTTGCAGATGAAAACAGAAGGGCAGAGCTAGATTGGCCTAAAAGGTTTAACATCATTGAAGGGATAGCTCAAGGGTTGTTATACTTGCATAAATACTCAAGAATGCGAGTTATTCATAGAGACTTAAAAGCCAATAACATTCTTTTAGATGAGAGTTTAAATCCCAAAATTTCTGATTTTGGTATGGCAAGAATATTTAAGGAGAATGAGACAGATGCAGTTACTAACAGGGTCGTTGGAACATAGTAAGTGATTTAGTTACACCTTTTCATTTTAAAATTATATAAATGATCTATATGCTGTCATGATCAATATCAGAATGAACTTAGGTTTATTATTAACTTATAGGAGAAAAGAATAAGATAATGAAAATGCGAGAGTTCCTTTAGATAATTAGTTATTTGTAAGATTTAATACACCCTTATTTCTTGAAATGTTGAGTCAATGATGCTTTATTCAGTGGCTATATGTCTCCGGAGTATGCAATGGAAGGGACTTTCTCCATCAAGTCCGATATCTTCAGCTTTGGAGTCATGATCCTGGAAATCGTTAGCGGAAGAAGAAATAGTAGCTTCATTCATCTTGACCGGACTTTCAATCTTATTGAATATGTAAGTCTACTTACAAATTCAAAATCCTATTCTCACATCTTTTACATGTTGTATGCATATACTTTCCATATTTCAGAGAAGAGTCTTATTTCGTTTGTTTCCATGTTTTGAATTTCTTGAATTTTTTCATGCACATGGAGCGCATGAACATACGAGTTAACTTTTTCATGATTTAGGCATGGGAGTTATGGCAACAAGGGAATACCATGGAACTGAAAGACCCAACACTTGGAAATACTTGTGTTGTACAACAATTCTTGAGGACCGTCCATGTCGCCCTTTTGTGTGTGCAAGAAAGTGCAGCAGATAGACCAACGACATCTGATATGATTTTGTAGTATTCGATAACCTACAACCCCTGGTTACTAGAGCGGATTAAACCCGATCGTGAAGTCGAACACACCACAGCAAGTTATGATTGACAGAAAAGAAAACGAGCACAAGTAAGTATCCCTAATCGTTTCTTGATTAGTATTGAAAGAATGAACGTACAAGACCCCTCCCCCCTCACCTCCTTTTATAGAGATGAGGGGGGAAGAAAAACCGACTCCAACTNCAAAGACTTTGTCATGTACAAAGTCTCGAGCTTGGACCAAACCCCCGCTGCAGTCGTCTCCCCGGTAACTTCTCTCAAAACCTTATTACCTAAACTCAAAATCATGGCACTGTGAGCTTTCTTGTTAAGCTCAGCTTTCGCTGTAGCATCCATATCCGCGGGTAAAACCTCCAGAGCTGCTTCACATCCATGTTGGATTAATAAAGCACGCATCTTGACTCTCCATAACCCGAAATCACCAGTTCCATCGAATTTCTCGATCTCAAACTTGGCTCCCGTCATTCTTTAATCCCTTTGTTAATTCACTAAACCTTGTGAAAAACCCTCACAATTACAAACTAACAAAATCCCTTGTGCAACACCTTTAAATTAATAACCCTTTTGTTTTATAAATAATAAAACAAAAAGACACCAATATAAATACCACCTGTTGACTTTTTCTTTATTAAAAAACCTGTTATCCCTTTTCTTCTTCCTTATCAATATGCCGACAAAAAAGAAGAAAAACCAGATCCAGTTTCTTCTTCCTTTAATACGTCAAAGAAAAAAAAAATAAAAAAAAATAATCACCAGGAAAAATTGACGATCTTCAAGAATCGAAAAACCAACACCCTTAAGTCTCCTACACCTTGTCACGAACCCGGACAATCGAAGGCTTAAGAACCCTTTACTGTCGACCCTTGCTGCTCCTTGACGTCCACCAATCGAACACCAAGAACCCTTCTTGATCGATCCTAGATAACCAGTGAACCCTCGCGAACCTGAGCTCGTGATACCACTTGTAGTATTCGATAACCTACAACCCCTGGTTACTAGAGCGGATTAAACCCGATCGTGAAGTCGAACACACCACAGCAAGTTATGATTGACAGAAAAGAAAACGAGCACAAGTAAGTATCCCTAATCGTTTCTTGATTAGTATTGAAAGAATGAACGTACAAGACCCCTCCCCCCTCACCTCCTTTTATAGAGATGAGGGAGGAAGAAAAACCGACTCCAACTTGGACTTCTAAGTCGGTTGTAAAAACAGGCAAGAAAGAAACGGGTTGGGCTGCAAGCCAAACTTATCGACACTTAACCCCCTAGACTTGTCATAAGCAAATATAAAGACTAAACATAACAGATTTCAATGCTTCTCAATGACACCATGTCATTACCCACACCAAACAAACCAGCATTCGTCATTGGAAGAGTGGATGCGAAGTCAACTTCGGGTGAAAGTAAAGAGAAAGATTGCTCAGTTAATAATATGACCATCAGTGTTGTGGAGGGTCGATAGGGACACTAAAAAGTGATACAATTCATATATGGACAGCGGATAGAATAGAAAGTTACGGTTTTGTAGAAAGTATAAAAAGCACTATTAAGCCTCCAAATATCGAGATCCATTAATCAACATTTATATCAATCGACAAGGTTGTGGTGATTTAGTGTCATGGTTCAACCGGTGATGTAGTAGTTGCCGGAGAAGATGAAGAAAAGGAAAAACATGTCGTTCGAAGAAATCAAAGGACGGCCGAGCCTACTAATTTTTAAAGAGAGGCAACTGTGGAGATTGGAGGTAAAATAAGTGTTTTGGATACTTTGTGTGTGTTTTAAATTTCTGTAAGAGAGATAAAATTTTGTTTTGGACCATGCGTTGAAGATATCCACAAATGTTTGGTAACGAGGTTTTGATGCCCGCGCTTCGCTGCGGGGCGTTTATTATTATAACCGTCTCTTTGTTGTTTGGTTATCCGTGTATAAGTATCCACGTGTGACATTCGTTATCTTCTGCAAATGACTGGCAATCATCATGATCCAAATGCATTACAAACTTGATTTCATTGTTCAGTACAAAGTTTGTAGTCAAAATAATAAAAGGCTAAGCAATCCTAGTTAAGTGCGAATAACATTTTGATATGAGAAAATCACCCTTAAATATCCGAAATAAGTCACTGACATATGAATGGCACTTTATATGAAAAGTAGTTCTGAAATTTATATGGTAATCTATATGTCATCTGGTATACAAAACCACATACTGAAACTTGAATGATTCACATGCTCGCATAAAAGTAGCTGATATCTCTTTTGTGGCTCTTCAAAGAGTTTCTGCAAATCACAACAACCAAATGAATGACGTTTCGGGCTCTTCAAAAAGTTAAGATTCTGCAAATCAAACAACCAAATGAATGACAATTCTACTTAAAATCGAGTTAGGAAAGTAAACTGATGAAGCTATAATAGATGAGTAACCTATTGTTCGTGTCTATGAAGCAAGGATGAGCAACAGAGGGACCTTAGTTATTGAATAGGAACCTGCTGCTACCAAGTATTGCGGTACACTGGATTTATGGACTTTGGGTTGTCGTTTTTTTGATGTTTTGGTCGTGATGAGTGGCAACTCATCTGTTGCGGCATTTTCAGACGATTGGTGAAAGCTGTAATCTCGTTTTGTTGCTTCATAAACTAGAAGGACCAAAGNAAAAAAAAAAAAAAAAAATTGCTAACAAAATAAAGAAAATATTGGAGTGGGCCTGATGCGTAGAATTGGGTTGTACACTCGATAAAGATTTGAGGCCCCTCCCCCAAATGGCTATTGGGAACCAAGACACAACCTGCAGATTATGGGACATAAGAAATCCATCAAAATCATTAGCCGTACTCAAGGGATGTATGGGTGCAATCCAAGCCATAAAGTTCAGCTCAGATGGTCGATACCTGGCTATAGCTGAACCAGCAGACTTTGTTCACATATTCGACTCACCAACCGACTATGGATCAGGACAGGAAATTGACGTGTTTGGTGAAATTGGCGGGATATCGTTTAGTCCAGAGGCTGAAGCATTGTTTGTTGGCATATCGGATTGGACCTATGGTAGTGTTTTGGAGTACAACCGAAGACATCATAATCGATACCTGGAGGCGATATTTTAGTCAAATGGGATCGAGGTGGTGGTAAGTCTTGTGATTAGTTGTTATTTCGACAATATAAAAACATAATATAAAACACGTATAATCTTTATATCTAGATCGACCAAAACATGTATAATCTTTATATCTGTTTGTCTATCGTTTTATGTTCGCTTGTGGTGGTTTGGTTTTCACAGAAGACAGTTAAAAAATTGTACTCTTTCAACAAAACATGTGATTTCTGAGAACCCGGAAACCAACTACCGATGACAAACATTGAGAGATAAATCGCGTGATATCATAGTTAAATAGACATTGGTAAATGGGAAAAATGTCTAAAAATACATTCAACTTGCCACTTATTACTATTGTATGCTATGAACTTTTTTTTTCCTATTGTATGCACAAACTTTCTTAATCACCCTATTGTAACAATATTACGGGTTTTTATTCAATTAATTACACCGTAATTAGTGTGATTAAGTATTGTCACGTCATCAAAAACCCGTAATATTGTTACAATAGGGTGATTAAGAAAGTTTGTGCATACAATAGGAAAAAAAAAAAGTTCATAACATACAATAGTAATAAGTGGCAAGTTGAATGTATTTTTAGACATTTTTCCCTTGGTAAATTGGCGTATGGTTTTCATCATTTCTCTGTGACTCGTCTCAGAACCAACAGGTAATTGTCACACGAGCTGACCACTTGTGAATGGCCAACCGTAACAAAGATAACCTGGAAGTCTAAGACCAACTCAATGAAATCCTGAGGAATATAGTGTATCCCCGGGTCGTTTAATCCCAACGAGGTTGAAATTGTATTTGAAAAAACGTTTTTGGGAAGAGTGATTTGGGAATAGTAACCAGATTGTGAATGATTATTTGGATTTTTACACTACTGATTGCTTGGGGTTTAAAATGAAAATGCACAAATATAGATATGACAAATATATAAAACAAAATGCAATTAAGTAAAGTACAGGGACTAAAAATGACAACTTTTAAACTACAGGGACTAAAAATGACAAGTTCCAAACTTCAGGGGTGAAAAATGAAAATTTTGAAACTTTTAATATTAAAGAAAATTAAAATCTAAAAAGAAAATATTTTAATAATATTATACTAATTTAATATTTAACTATTTAATATAAACTATTTTAATTTACTTAAAAACTATTTATATTAATCCTAACAATATTTTAATTATAAATTTAACTTAAGAAATTACAAAATTATTTTCTAAAAATCTAAAATGACTTAAAATACTTATAAAAAATTAAAAAGAAATATTTTTGTCTTTTTGTGGATCTTTTATAAATTAAAAACCTAATTAATAATTAAAACCTAATTAAACTATTTAAAATAGAAAAATGAGAAAATGAAAAGTGAAAATTACAAATTTAATTTTTACAGATTCTACTTAATGTGAAAAAGATAGAAAAATTATAAAAATGAAAATTATATTAATTATAAACAACTATTCTAATTTCTTTTTGGTTTTTTAATTAAACTGTTTTAAATAAACTTAAATCTAATAATTACTAAATAAAAAGTAAAAATTCTAGAAAAATTACTAAATATACTTAATATTATTTAGAACCTAGGAAAATTATAAAAACTTGCTACTGTTTAACAAATTTATACAGAATTAATTACCTAAACAGTTTTAATTAATTACTAATTTAACTAATATTAAATCTAATAAATCTTAAACAGTAAAATAAAATTTTAAGAAAATTACTAAAAATACCTAAGGTGACAAACTAATTTTAAAAATTATAAAAACAGGTTATTATTAATCTAAATTTAAAAAGAGAAAATGAAAATTAAGAAAAATTAAAAATATTAAATAGAAGTTATCACTTTTATTAAAAAGTGATTATTTTTGGAATTTTCTTTTTGGAACTTGTTTATACCCTGAAAATGAACAAGTTTTGTGAAATCACTTTTTACAAAGCTTAAAAATAAGCCCTGTGCAAGCTTAAGCTTGTCACAGTTGACTTTTGTTTGACCAGAGACAAAAATAAGCTCAAACTGGCTTTGGTGGGGTCCACAGGTACAAAAATAAGTTCAAATAAGTCACACAGACATGAACAAGCCAAAAACAATTAATGAAAAGCACTGAATAAGCTATAAACACCAAATAAGCAACTTAAAAGCTATTAGACCTATGTTCTGCACACAGAAAATGGGACAAGGTTGTAGACCTTGTGGGGTCCACAGTGGTGATCTATGGCCTAAAACAAAAATTGATATGGAAACTAGGCCAGGT
>LBNU01016918.1:77976-90686 GCA_014162995.1 Artemisia annua | reverse complement strand
GGTTCATCAAATTTCAGGTTCATCATTTTTTTTCAGGTTCATCAATTTGATCAAATGTTTGGGTTCATCAATTCTATTTAACAAAACAAACTGATAGTTTTGTTAAACTGAAAATAACTTGACCAATTAGTGCATTTAAATGTATTTTTATATGAAAAATCTCTTTTGGTCATTTTATCAAACACTTTGTGTGCATTAAATATGAATAAGACGTCATCTTTAACGCGCGATATCTCACTCATATCATATCGGATTTGAGTGATTCAAATTTCTGGGTAAAGAATGGCCAGGAAGCTACAACTTTCGTGTTTTAAGTTTTGCAAAATTCGGCCTTTAAACTAGACAAAATTAGAGCCGAAATGCAAAAAATTTTAAGAAAATCAACACACACTTAAAAAGTTGAAAAAAAAGTTGTGATTCATATATCATAATGCATACTAAATTAAAGATAATTGAATTTAAAAAATTATGGTGAAATCGGTTTTACATAAAAGTTTGTCGTTTGAAAGTTATTTACGTTTGAAGTTTTGGGGTGGAATAAAAAAAGAGGTTAAAAGGACCAAAATACCCCTTACCAAATTTAATAAGAAAAAAGAGAGGGAATGGGTGGAAGACACTTGTCACATTTTGAGTGGCTTTCTAGCCTTTTTAATTTTGTTTAGTTTCTAAAGGATCGCAACTCTCGGGAACCAAGACACAACCTGCAGATTATGGAACATAAGAAATCCATCAAAATCATTAGCCATACTCAAGGGACGTATGGGTGCAATCCGAACCATAAAGTTCAGCTCAGATGGTCGATACCTGGATATAGCTGAACCAGCAGACTTTGTTCACATATTCGACTCACAAACCGACTATGGATCAGGACAGGAAATTGACGTGTTTGGTGAAATTGGCGGGATATCGTTTAGTCCAGATGCTGAAGCATTGTTTGTTGGCATATTGGATCGGACCTATGGTAGTTATGGTAGTGTTTTGGAGAACAACCGAAGACATCATAATCGATACCTGGAGGTGATATTTTAGTCAAATGGGGTCGAGGTGGTGGCAAGTCTTGTGATTAGTTGTTATTTCGACAATATAAAAACATAATACAAAGTTGCTATGTACATAGAGTAATAGGATTGGGCTATTAGAACGACAAAAAACACGTATAATCTTTATATCTGTTTGTCTATCGTTTTTCGCTTGTGGTGGTTTGGTTTTCACAGAAGACGGTTAAAAAATTGTACTCTTTCAACAAAACATGTGATTTCTGAGAAACCGGAAACCAACTACCGATGACAAACATTGAGAGATAAATCGCGTGATATCATAGTTAAATTGACATTGGTAAATTGGCGTACGGTTTTCATCATTTCTCTGTCATCGCAGTGGCAGTATATATCATTACCAAACTATTCACATAAGTCACAGAACTTAAATAAATATACGTAGAAATTATTAAACCCATAAAGCACGACATTTAAGTTACTTAACTTACCAAAAAGAATAATTATGCATATTCTAATGTAAACATATTTCAAATACTTAATTAATCGAAGACAATTACACTAATAAGATAAAATTCATTTCAAGTACTAACGAAGTAATTAAACATAATTCTGAAACGACACAGCATAATAAAGCTAAATGTGACCTCGAGTTAAAGACTTGAGATGAATACTTAATTTATAATACTAAAAACGAAACGGCATTACCCTTTGCTCCCCCTACGATACTTCTGCGTCCGTCAGTCCACATCCCGCAACACACGAAAACCACAACCATTAAAGATGAAAATCAATGCGGCTATCAGTATAACAATCCCACAGCATATTACACCCCCAATGACATATTTCACATGTGGAAAAATAGCCATTAGTAGCATCAACGAAGATAGCAGCTCAATAACGTAGAAGGATGCCTCAAGTGCTCTAACATAGATAGACCTCCGAGGGTCAACGTTAGCCCCTCTATAAATAAACACTGAGACAATGGGTGCACACAAACATGTATATGTTACGAAGAGACCTAATGATGCTGTCACCATTTGCTGGTTTGTGTGTGCCCGATCTACTTTAAATACGACCGGAATTAATGCAATAGTGAGGGAGATGCAAATAATAAAAGCTGCCGCAAACAAGACTCTTTTCCAAAAGTATCGTGGGTGTGGTGCTATTTGTTGCGCCATTTCTATGTCAAGTGGTGCTGGTGATGAATCGAAAGTTGTATTTGTGTTTTCCATACCTGTAAAAATTAGTAACTCTGGACATTAAAATGATGTTCAAGTTTTTATATGTTCTATATATATTGGGTCTTAATGTTGTTAACCTTGTTAATGTTACATAAAATCTTTTTCATTTCATTGTTGAAAGGCAGAAACAACTACTATATGTACATCCAAACCAAGAGAAATTAAATGAACTAAAAACAACATACATAGCTTAACTTAGAGATGATTCTTAACTAATTAATGAAACCCGCAACCAAAAACATCACATGGTAAAAATAAGCGAAATGCATGCTTGTAACCTCTAAAATATAGGGTGAAAGCTGAAAACATGCAACATACTTTTTCAAAACACACGATGTACGCAACGAACTTTCAAAATTACACATGTACGCAAGTTATTTTCAAATTTCGTACAATATACGCAATATGACCTGGAACCAGCAGGTTACCAAGTTTCAAACTTTGAAAACTGACAGGAATGGTCCCTTTGGCTTGCGTTGACTTTCGCTTGTCATCCTTGGATTTTTTTTCACCTACAAAAGTTACAATAACGGTCCCTATGGTTTGCGTTGACTTTCACATTAGTCCGTTTTTATACCTTTTCACCCGTTCACTTACGTTTTTATCTGTTTTCGTCCGTTTTCGTTCGTTTTTATACAATTTCATCCGTTCTCTTACGTTTTCGTTCATTTTTTTATGTTTTCGTTCGTTTATATAAATTTTTACACACGTTTTTGCACACGTTTTTATATACGTTTTTACACACGTTTTTACATACGTTTTCACACATGTTTTTACACACGTTTTTACATACGTTTTCACACACGTTTGTATATACGTTTTCACACACGTTTTAAAAAACATTTTTACACACATTTTTATATACAATTTTACATACATTTTTACACATGTTTTAACACACGTTTTCGTTCACATTTTTATACACGTTTTTACACACGTTTTTATATACGTTTTCACACACGTTTTTACATACGTTTTCACACACGTTTTCGCACATGTTTTTACACACGATTTTTACTTCGGATTTTTTTTCGAAATTCTTTACAAATTTTTTTGTCAAAATTCTTTTTCTAATTTTTTTCGAAATTATTTTTCTATTTTTTTTATGGACGAACAGTAAAAAAATGGACGAAACGTGTGTAAAAACGTATATAAAAATGTGTGTAAAAAATTCGGAAAAAAACCTGAAACAAATTATGAAAAAAAGTCCCGAAAAACGTGTGTAAAAACGTATGTAAAAACATGTATAAAAAATGTGTGAAAACGTGTGTAAAAATGTGTGTAAAAACTTGTATAAAAATGTGAACGAAAACGTGTGTTAAAACATGTGTAAAAATGTATGTAAAATTGTGTATAAAAATGTGTGTAAAAACGTTTTTTGAAAACGTGTGTGAAAACGTTTATAAAAACGTGTGTGAAAACATTTGTAAAAACATGTGTGAACGTGTGTGAAAACGTCTGTAAAAACGTGTGTAAAAACGTTTGTAAAGACGTGTTTAAAAACGTATGTGAAAACGTATATTAAAACGTGTGTAAAAACGTATGTGAAAACGTGTGTAAAAACATGTGTGAAAACGTATGTAAAAACGTGTGTAAAAACGTGTGCGAAAACGTATATAAAAACGTGTGAAAAACGTGTGTAAAAATTTATATAAAAGAACGAAAACGTAAAAAAATGAACGAAAACGTAAGAGAACGGATGAAATTGTACAAAAACGAACGAAAACGTAAAAAAACGGACGAAAACGGATAAAAACATAAGTGAACGGGTGAAAAAATATAAAAACGGACTAATGTGAAAGTCAACGCAAACAATAGGGACCGTTATTGTAACTCTTGTAGGTGAAAAAAAGTCCAAGGATGACCAGCGAAAGTCAACGCAAGCCACAGGGACAATTCCTGTCAATTTTCAAAGTTTGAAACCTGGTAACCTGCTGGTTCCAGGTCATATTGCGTACATTGTACGAAATTTGAAAATAACTTGCGTACATGTGTAATTTTGAAAGTTCGTTGCGTACATCGTGTGTTTTGGAAAAGTATGTTGCGTGTTTTCAGCTTTCACCCTAAAATATATACTGAAAACGCAAGAAAAGGAGATCAAGAATTAGCGAAACCTGGGGAGGTTTTGGTCGTAGCGGTGGCTGCCGGAGATGGAAAAAAAGTACTAATATACTTTAAGCCAACTTTAAACAATAAACTAGCTATAAGTATTGAGATAAAATTGTGTAGTGAAAATATTACCTTACTTTTAAAGACATAAAGGGTGTTAGATAAAATTTAAGGCAAAGCTAAAAATGCTCACCTGAATCCATTCTGAAATTTGTGAAAAAACAACCTATTTTTGTTCAAGTCCTTATGCAAAATCTTCCAAAATCTTTATTGAATATTACAACTTTACAAGTTCAGAAGGTATAATAAAAGCACTATAAAGTTTCATCTTGTCTCCATAGCAAAGGAAGAAGTAGAATCATTGCTGGTTCATAAAATTAATACTTTACATGTCAAACTATTTGTACACTCTAAGAATACTTGAATAATGGTTAATGGCTTATTCAAGTGTGTCTTTGCTCTTGGGGCTAACGTTGAAGCACATAGTGACCATGATAAAATAGAACTAATACTCCATAGCAGTTATCGGACATTATATGAGAACTCTAGTTACTCTCCCATGTCATGAAATTTATGTAAGACAGCTGACAAAAATTATATTCATGGACGCATTTGTATTTTGCTGAAGCCATGTTAAAAGTGTAAGCCGTATTGCATTTTTCTAGTATAGAAAACAAATTCACTTGCAAAGACCAACAACATCTCATTTTTTCTCAGCGAATGGTCTTTATCTCGGTTTTTTTAAGCAGATGCATCACAAGGGCAAGTGTTTCAAGTAAGGTATACTCTCCGTTTTACAATACTCGGTCTATTGTTAGAGTACTTTTTGTATTCAAGGTTAACGAGACACTATTGAACATCGATTTCTGCAATATGTTGTGTTGTGTTTTTAGCCTTTATATTAGCTTATGATAAGTCTAGGGGTTTAAGTGTCGATTAGTTTGGCTTGTGTCCCAAGCCCAACCCGTTTCTTTGTTGCCTGTTTTTACAACCGACTTAGAGCCCTTGTTAGAGTCGGTTTTTCCTCCCCCTCATCTCTATAAAAAGAGATGAGGGGGGAAGGGTTTGTACGCATTCTTTCTTTACTAATCAAACATTCGATTAGGGTTACACTTACTTGTGAAAAGCTTCTATCTTTCTGTCACGTTATAGTTGCTGTTTTTCGTGTGTCGATATTCTTCGAGAAGTCGATCGGTTCCGCTTCTAGTTCTTGGTTTGTTGGTTGCGACTGAATACTAACACATCGCTACAACATGTTGATTAAATTCTCATCACCTAGCTAGTTATGGTTCTATATATGACTATCGTACCTGATCATGTTTCATGTGATGCATTAAAAGTTTGGCTGAATCTAAGCGATGATATGGAGAACGAAAAGACAACACTATAGCTTCACTTGATAATCCCCCGCCCGCTTGCCACGCCTAATCAGTTCACAAACCTTAGCATGCGAAAACCACAACCATTAAACATGAAAACCGATGCGGCTATCAACATAACAATTCCACAACTCAACCCACCCATAATGACATACTTCACATGTGGAAAAAAATACATGTTTCTTGGTTAAAAACTAAGAACTATCCAAAATAATAAACATGAAAAAAAGCAATGATAGATGTAAATCACATACACAAATCTTAAATACTGCAATAACAAATAGTCATTCCTACTATTCATAATAATAAGTCAAATTTACTAAAACCAGATACAAAATAACCAAATGTGATCCCAGTTGAAGACTAGGTTTAATCGCTTGATTGAAGTTTTAGGAAGGTACACCATCCATAACTGCTCCCCTTGATACTTCCATGCTTCATCAATCCACAACCCGTAACACGCGAATACCACAACCATTAAAGATGAAAATCAATCAGCTATCAACATAGCAATCCCACAACTTGACACGCCCCAAAATACATTCTTTGCATGTGGAAAAAACCATAGTACACTCAACAATAGTGACAGCAGCGAACTGACATAGTACGACGACTCAAGTGCTCTAACACAAATAGACCTTAACGGGTTCACAGTAGCCTTGCTATATGTTGAAACTAAGGAAGAGCCTACAAATATGGCATACATATAGACCAAGCATACTAGGGTAAAATAAGGTGCATTGAACAAATCTCTGTTAAGTATTATCGAAACCAGTGACATAAGGATTATGGAGACAAGTGGAACGAGTAGGGGAATTCTTTTTATGTTAGAGAATCGGTACTGTGGCTCTGCAAGCACCGGTTCTTCTGCTTGTGCCATTTCGATATCAAATGGCTCAACTGTTACTTGAGATGTATTGAAATTGTTATTCATATGTGCCATACCTGGGGAAAAAATGAAAATTTGATACAAATGTAAATTTGAAAAACAACTGTAACTAGTTATCTATAATACATTATAAAGCATTTGTGACTTCCTATAAAAGAAAATCTTAAAATTTTAAGACAAAAAACATTACTATAAAAGGAAAATTAGAAAATTAATGTAAAACTTGAAAATTTAAGTCTAATTTAAACTGTATAGTAACCCTTTCTAATAATGCTATATTTTAATAGAGTTGTTTATAATAAAAGTTCACTAAACCTATAACCACCAATTTAGGGCAAATTCTTTCAAAATGCATCATATTTGCCACAAATGTTACTTCCGTGTATTGAACAATTTTTTTCCTTATATAGGTACTAAACTTTCATTTTTTGGTATTTTTGATGTATTTTGTGACGTTTTTGCCCCTCAAATTATTAAAAATTCAGGGGCAAAAATGTCACAAAATATATAAAAAAGACCCAAAAATGAAAATTCAGTACCCATATAAGGAAAAAAATTGTTCGGCACACGAAAGTAACATTTGTGGCAATTATAGAACATTAATTGGTATTTTGCCCACCAATTTAATGCTAAATTTTACACTATTAATAATTTGGCAATTTCATATCTCCCCTCCTTTTAGTTGGAAATTTCAGATATACTAAAACATGCATTAAAAACATTGTACATTATGCATTCAATACTTGCACTTTAGATATATATGAAATTAATCATGAAAGTAGGGTAATATGTGAAATTAATCTTATTATTTAGACGTTCGTTCTACTTTTGAAAACATAGATCTACTACGTTATAAAGTATTTTGGGTCATGATAAATAATGAATGTTTAAAATGAAAAATATTGGCTCGTCACAAAAATAATCACTGGGTACTGGCCGCCACTTTGCTCGGGTAACATTCTAGTGTATATATATATATATATATATATATATATATATATATATATATATATATATATATATATATATATATATATATATATATATATATATATTATATAGTGTATCTTTATTTTCAGAACCCTGTTAAGTGCGGGAACTGCGAGAACTCTAATTTTGCATTAGAAAACATGCGTGTTCATATAAAACATGTATGTTTTCTTACATACACTTTAATACACATACATGCATAACATACATGTTCATATAAAAACCTGTTAAGTGCAACAAATCAATGCAAAATGGTTTTNATCATACTTGCCACAAATGTTACTTCCGTGTATTGAACAAATTTTTTTCCTTATATAGGTACTAAACTTTCATTTTTTTGTATTTTTGATGTATTTTGTGCCGTTTTTGCCCCTCAAATTATTAAAAATCCAGGGTCAAAAATGTCACAAAGTATATAAAAAAGACCCAAAAATGAAAGTTCAGTACCCATATAAGGAAAAAAATTTGTTCAGCACACGAAAGTAACATTCGTGGCAATTATAGAACATTAATTGGTATTTTGCCCACCAATTTAATGCTAAATTTTACACTATTAATAATTTGACAATTTCATATCTCCCCTCCTTTTAGTTGGAAATTTCAGATATACTAAAACATGCATTAAAAACGTTGTACATTATGCATTCAATACTTGCACTTTGGATATATATGAAATTAATCATGAAAGTAGGGTAATATATGAAATTAATCTTATTAATTTAGACGTTCTACTTTTGAAAACATATATCTACTACGTTATAAAGTATTTTGGGTCATGATAAATAATGAATGTTTAAAATGAAAAATATTGGCTTGTCACAAAAATAATCACTGGGTACTGGCCGCCACATTGCGCGGGTAACATTCTTATATATATATCTTTACTTACAAATGATTTTCTTAACTAAAAAATGCAACCCACTAACAAAAAACATCATATGGTAAAAATGATCAAAATGCATGCTTGTAAACTCTAAAAGGTATACGAGAACGTAAGAAAAGGAGATCGAGAATGAGCGAAACCTGGGGAGGGTTTGGTCTTAGCGGTGGCTGCCGGAGTTGGAAAATACACTACCAATATACTTCAACCTAACTTTAAACAACAAACTATAAGTATGAAATAAAAATGTGTAGTGAGAATATTACCCTACTTTTAAAGACATAAAGGGTATTAGATATAATTTAAGGCATTGAAATCTGTGAAAAAAACAAACCATTTTTGTTCAAGTCTTTATAAAAATCATCCAAAATCTTTATAAATATTACAACTTTTTTACAAGTTCAGTAGACATTTTACTTTTTCCAAAAAAATATTGCATCAGTATATCAAACTGTTTATTATTACACTTTAAGATTATTATAAAGTTTGGAAAATTGATATTCATATACATTTCTATTAATTTGCCTATTCAGACCATGATAAAATAGTACTAAGATTAGTTTTCGGATATGATACGAGAATTTTAGTTACTCTATACTCTTGCCATGTCAACTGATGGATTTTTTAGACAATGGAATCCATAGAAGGTACGTGACTTTTAACACCAGCTATTGTCAACACCAGCAATTGTCCACCCCACAAGAAATAGCTCCGGCAACTCTCCTAGGGCACCAGCTGGAGTGAGCACGAGCCGAGACTCGAACCTGTGACCTTATCCACAAAATCTGTCCAGTAGTCGGCCCAACTGAGTCAAAGCGACGCATTATGCTGAAGCCATGTTAAAAGTGTATGCTCTCATGCATATTTCTAGTGCCAAAATATCCTGATTTGCAAAGAAAAACAATAACATCTCATGTTTTTTACATAGCAAAAGGTCCTTTTTCGATTTTATTTAAGCAGGGGTGTCATAACTCACACAGGCAAGTGTTTTTCTACACCAAGTTATGTTTCTGTAATTGTATCATACCGGCCTAATCAGTTTTCATGTGATGAGTTAAAGTTTGGCTGAATTTTAGCAATTATGTGCAGAAAGAAGAAAAAAATGATGGAAGAATACATTTTTTTAGGGACTCAATAGACAATCAAGTTAAAAAAAAAAAAAAANACAACATTGAATCAAGTGTACTAAAACGCGATTCAAAATAACAAAATATGATCCGGAGTTGAAGACTTCAACGGTATACACCACCCATCATTGCTCCCCTGAGCTCGTAGTTTCCATGCTTGATCAATCCACACCCGTAGCACACAAATACCACAACCATTAAAGATGAAAGTCAACGCGGCTATCAGCATAGCAATAATCCCACAACTTGACTCAGCCCAAATTACATACTTTGCGTGTGGAAACAGAAACAGTGCAGTAAACAATAGTGATAGCAGCAAACTGACATAGTACGACGCCGCAAGTGCTCTAACACGAATAGACCTTAGCGGGTGCACCGTAGCCTTGCTATATATAGAAAGTAAGGAAATAAGGAATAGCCTACAACTAAGGCATAGAAATAGAGCAAGCATGTTAGGATAGCATAACATACACTGAGCGAGTCTCTTTTGGATATAATCGAAATCAGTGTTATAAGGAACGATGAGACAATAGTTGAAACAGTTGAGAGACTAAATTTTATACAAGAGAATTGGTACTGCGGCTCAGGTGCCGTTACTTCTGCTTGTGCCATTTCGATATCAAGTGGCCCATGTGTCACTCGCGATGTATCAAAATTCTTATTCATATTTGCCATGCCTGTAAAAAACAACTCTTATTAAATATACTTGAGAAAAGCCGTATTCAAGAGTGTGCACCGCACATGACCTCAAAGTTTTAGAGGGTCGCAAATGTATATCACTTCATATATTTTGATGCCTCAAATTTTACTTCCAACATCAAAATCACAACGATATATGAGATTATGCTCTAAATATATGTTAACTATCTTCCACTGGTCAAGAGTGACGAAGAATTCATTAAAAAAAATAATAAATAAAAATAATAATAATAAATAAATAAATAAATAAAAATAAAACCACTAAATTGTTACAATATATCTTTATCGTCATATTTAGGTATCATATAAACTTTTACACATGCCTCCGCTAACTACTCAACGGCACGAGATACAATAATATGAATATTCACATGTACATTTGATCACATATATAGTGAACATGTAAAAAAAGTATTCCAATAAGTTATTAAATCCCTTAATTATTCTGTTTTTTAAAAAGAAAATTGATCGTATACAACAGTGTTGTGCAATTTATCTCTTTCATGTTTGGTTGTATGATTCATCAGAAGTCGATTATCTTCTTTTATCAGAATTTTTTTAAATAAAGTTAAATCAAAGTAACCTTCAACTGAACCCGTTGAAGAGCACGAAAGAGACAAGAAAAGAACACACAAGTTACAATTATATGCACATGATATTACCCCGAAACGAACTCCTTAACCAATAAAGCTTTATAATTGAGGTAATAAGAATGTTTAACTAGCATCCCCCATCTCTATTTACATAGATGAGCGGGTGGAAACCTCTCCTAAGTTGAATAGTCAAATGCGAATCATCAAATCCTAAAGATAGCGAATCATCCCAAAAAAGAATTTTCCTCTACTTCTCACACAAACATTAAATGCCCATCTTTCCCAACACAGCTTAAAACCCTGATCGAAGTAAATAAAAAATGAAAAAAATAAAATTGCACCCAGTCATCATTACAAAAAAAACAAAAAACAAAAAACAAAACAAAAAATAAAAACGTGAGATCAGCCTAGAAGAGTTAAGCCTAAGAAGGAAACCTGGTAGTGCAGCACGAACCGGGGGGACTCGGTTTAAATAGTAGAGCATCATATCACTAGTGCATAATATAATACTAGACTGGGGAACTTGATAGCGTATCAATATTAGTGGCCCAAGCCCACTAAATGTACATACGAATCAAACTCGTTATCAAGGCCCATCAATAAACACTTGATAGCTGCCCGACTATAATCCCAGACCACGCTGGGCCTGGCAAAACTCGTCATGCTACGTTGAGCATACAATAACACTGCTCCCCAACTGTCACCAACGGTTAAAATGTACCATCTGACATCATAAAGCGATGACACACGACAAGCTTTGTACGAGCATAGGAAGATAGTCCACATGTCCTCCTTTTCCATTCTCCAAATGATCAACACTTAGTTCCCTTGCAACCATTAATCATCATCAAAGAGTAATCCCTAAACATTACTTGCCTCTCTATAAATAGAAGGCCTCACACACAACTCCACAAGTTTTAACACATTTGGGCAAGTACTGCTTCACAGCAGTCTCATGGTTTTTTTTTTAATTGTTACCTGAGCTTCTTGATCTCAATTATTCTCATTGGATCGTTACCGTTTAAGACGAAAAAATCAAGCAACAAAACCATCCTAACCCACCTTTTAATACCGATTTACATAACATACGTAATATCACAGAAGTAAAAAGTTTAACAATGAAAGCAATATTTTCTGTCGGTTAGAAAAGAGTGCACACCCTTTGTCATTTTTCTTAATCCAACGCTACATATAGTATTGCTTACTTGCTAGTGCGAAGTATATATATAGCTAAATTTTCAAATACATCGTTCACATGCTAATGGATGTTAAAGGAATATTGCCAAAAAGCTACAAGTTGCTAGTTGGATATAGGGGTGTTAATGGTTCGGGTAATAAACCGATTAAATCGAAAACCGGATCGAACCGAACCGAAAAAAAACCGAACCGAACTTGACAAAATCGAACTGAACTAAAAGTTCGGTTTTCGGTTTGAATATGGTTTTCGCTATCTGAACCGAAAACCGAATTTATATAAATATATATATTTTTTATATAATTATATTATTTTATATATATATATATATATATATATATATATATATATATATATATATATATATTATATATATATATATATATATAAAGACCATCAAAATTTTATTCTAATATAAAAAATACCTTTTATGTTTTTTTTTTGCCAAAAATCTATATAATTAAATTTAAAAAAAAAAATATAAATGGTGTAATTTAAGTATAAAATTCGGTTTTCGGTTTTGACCCATAACCGAACCGAACTTCGGTTCGGTTCTCGGTTCGGTTCGGTCACAAATATTTTCGGTTCGGTTCGGTTTTCGGTTATGACC
>LBNU01016918.1:60925-77634 GCA_014162995.1 Artemisia annua | reverse complement strand
TACTCCTCCGTCACAACAACAACTTGAACCACAACAACCCCAACAACCGTTTAAAGTACCTAAGCCACGTTCACCGGCCAAAGGACGTGGCAAAAAAACCAAATCCCAAAAAGCAAAAAAAGTGGTTAAATTAGACGCCGACGATGATGATGACTTGGAAGACTACTGTCAAACTCGTGTTAGTCGTAGATGGACCAAGGAAGAAGAAAAGCTTCTTGCGGAAGCTTGGATAGAAACGTCCCAAGACGAAGAAATGGGAAATAGCAAAAGTGACGACTTCTTTTGGAACGAAATTCATGAAGCATTCAACGAGCGAACTACTGGTGAGCATCGTACCAAAAATATGCTAACCGGTAAATGGTCGAGACTAAATGGCGAATGCCAAAAATTTAACGCTATTTATAAGCATATTGGCTGTCGCAGTGGTGAAAATTATCGTGATCAAATCGATAATGCAAAAAAGAGCTTTGAAGAACGCTTTGGTACGAGGGGTTTCAACTATGAACATGTTTGGGATGTTTTGAAGCATTATCCGAAATGAGACGCTGAAGAGCCCTTAGACATTACAAATCTTGATGACATATTCGGGCCAGAAAAGCGACCTCGTCCCGAAAGAACCACTAGACGACCTGGAAAGAAATAAAAGTCGGAAACGTCGAGCGCGGCGAGCTCCGGTGGGAGTCAAACAAGTACTTTTTCGGGACAACTATCCGAAAAGTTTATGCATACGAAAGACGCTCAAATCGCTATGTTGGAGGTGAAGAAGGCGAGAGAACAAAAGGCGTTGGAGAAATAGCAAAAAATGTTGGAGAAAGAACAGAAAATGTTGGAGGCACAGGAAAAGGCGTTGGAGATGCAGGAAATGCAGTTGCTCATGTTAGATCCGACCATGGTTAATGACCCGAGAAGAGCAAGGATTATTCGTCAAAGACAAGCATTGATAACAAAGAAATACGATACTCTCGCTCAAGACAACGACGACGACGACGAATAAAATGTTTAATTTTCTTATTAGTATTATGTGTTGTTTTTTTAATTCTCGTATCGTTTGTTTTTATTTTCGTATCGTTTTTTTTTTTTTTTTCGTATCGTATTGTAACGTTTTAATTTGAATGAAATAAAATTAGTGTGTTTTATTATTTTTATTAATTAGTTAAATGAATTTATTTTATTTAATGAAATGAAAAAAAATAAAGTTGTAAGTGGTGGGGCCCAAATGAAGAAGTTGAGGTTAGTTGTTGGTGAGGAGAGGGTTAGTTGTGAAGAGGTGTGAGGATGATGTGGCATGTGTGGGACCCAAATGAAGAGGGTAACCTTTTCACCACACCTAGCTCTCTAATGGGGAGGAGATGATAAATTAAGCCTTGTGGATATAGACCATTTAAGGGATTTTTGTGGGTCTCATCTAAAAAGTAATAATATTAAATAGCATCCCTTAGCTAAGGGGAAAAAAGAAACACCCTCTAGTTATGGTTCTATAACTTTATCATACCTGATCATGTTTCATGTGATGCATTAAAAGTTTGGCTGAATTCAAGTAATGACATGGAGTAAGGTAAAAGAAATATTGAAACAAACCAAAAGACAACACTAACACTTCACATGATAATCCCCGACCGCAAGCTTGTCATGCCTAATCAGTTCACAAAGCTAATCAGCACGCGAAAACCACAACCATTAAACATGAAACTCAATACGGCTATCAACAATGCAATTCCACAACTCAACAGACCCATGGTGAGATTCTTCACTTGTGGAAAAAATTACATATTTCGTGGTTTAAAACTTAGGATTATCATAACTAATAAACATGAAAAAAGCAATGATAGATGTAAATCACATACACAAATCTTAAATACTGCAATAACAAATAGTCATTCCTACATTTCATAATAATGAGTCGAATGTACTAAAACCCGATACAAAATAACCAAATGTGATCCCGGTAAGTCTAGGTTTAATCGTTTAATCAATCCATAATTGCTCCGGCCCCTTGATACTCCCATGCTTGATCAATCCACAACGCGTAACACATGAATACCACAACCATTAAAGATGAAAATCAATGCGGCTATCAACATTGGAATCCCACAACTTGACACTCCCCAAAATACATTCTTTGCGTGTGGAAAAAACCACAGTACACTCAACAATAGCGATAGCAGAGAACTGACATAGTACGACGCCTCAAGTGCTCTAACACAAATAGACCTTAACGGGTTCACAGTAGCCTTGCTATATATTGAAACTAAGTAAGAGCCTACAAGCATGGCATACATATAGACCAACCATAGGGTAAAATAAGGTATACTGAACAAATCTCTTTTGAGTATTATCGAAACCAGTGACATAAGGAGTATGGAGACAAGTGGAACGAGTGGGGGAATTTTTTTTATGTTAGAGAATCGGTACTGCGGCTCTGCAAGCACCTGTGTTTCTGCTTGTGCCATTTCGATATCAAGTGGCTCAGGTGTTGCTTGAGATGTATAGAAATTGTTATTCATGTGTGCCATACCTGGAAAAAAAAATAATAATAATAAAATATGAAAACAACGAGTATAACATGATATATATCTTAACATACAAATGATTTTCTTAACTAAAAAATGCAACCCACTAACAAAAGCATCATATCATATGGTAAAAATAATCAAAATGCATATGCTTGTAAACTCTTAAATGTATACGAGAACGTAAAGAAAGGAGATAAAGAATTAGCGAAACCTGGGGAGTTTTTGGTCGTAGCGGTAGCTGCCGGATTTGTTTAAGAAACTACTAAATGATTAGTATGAATATACTTCAAAATTTCCTCATAAAAAGCTTCAAGCTAACTTTGAACAACAAAATATTAGTTTCGAAATAAACTATGTAGTGAAAATGCTACCCTACTTTTAAAGATGTAAAGGTTGTTAAATCTAACTATCTTATAATGCATAAAGGAATA
Organism: Artemisia annua; assembly: GCA_014162995.1. NCBI lineage: Eukaryota > Viridiplantae > Streptophyta > Magnoliopsida > Asterales > Asteraceae > Artemisia > Artemisia annua. The sequence goes on along the minus strand of LBNU01016918.1, from coordinate 74,690 downwards.
CTATAATTAGAATAATTAAAATTAAGCCTTACAAGTTTAGAAGCTTAAAGTACAAATGATTCAAACACAATTAGACAATTAATACCATAAATGAAATATAATTAGACATTTACAAGTTTAGAAGCTTAAAGTACACACCACTTTGTTTTTGCCATTAAAGTTTAAAATTAATAACTTAAAATTGATCATTATGTATATTAAATACAATTAATTAAATAGTCAATAAATACAATTAATACACTTATTAAAACACCTCTTACATAAGAAATACAAATTATCAAGCATATTGTACAGCCAACTTAAACACAATTCCTGCATTAAATGTCACTAATACAAATAATAAAGCATATTATACCGAACGGGCAATGGGCCAAATGGGCTCGAGCCCGAACGGGCACGGGTCAAACGGGCTCGAGACGAAATTTTTGATATCCGTAAATTTATTGTCAAAAAGAACATAATAAACTAAAATATGTTCACATATTATACAAACCAATCAAACTAATAAACAAAAACATAAAATAAATAATAAATAAAATAATACAAACAAAGCAAAATTTCATCAAACTTTTGCCATAAAAAACTAATCAGTAAAGCTATTGCCAAAAAAGGTACAAATAAAATAAATATTAATCGAAAAAATTAAATTACAGGGTGCCCGCAGCTGCATCGCGCGGGGACCTAATAGTGTAATTCAATGCAAAGCTCAAAGTGTTCACTTTGAGACCTGAATTTTTTCTGAAATCTGTGAAAAAAACAATCCATTTTTGTTCAAGTCTTAATTAAAAAAAATATATATATATTACAAACTTTTTTACAAGTTCAGTAGACGTAATAAAGTCTGAACTTGTCTCTATAGCAAAGGTATCATCAATGAATCATCATGTTTTTCTTTTCACTATTTCCAAAAGAAAATTGCACCAGTACATCAAACTGAGTTTATCTTTACACTCCAAGATTATTATGAAGTTTGGAAAATTGATTTTCATATGCATTTCTATTAACTTAGATTCGCCTATTTAGCTCATATATAGTGACCATGATAAAATAGTACTAATATTAGTTTTTGGACATTATATGACAATTTTGTTTACTCTAATACTCTTCCCATGTCAACTGATGGCGGCTTTTGGCTATAAGCTGCAACCCCATTCCAGCCCGAACCCCGGTCCATTACGCCAAACATACCTTTAACCGTGTCTTTCACTCTAACTCTCTAAGTGTAATTTACTCGTGTATATTTTCGATCATGCCATCATGGTAATATGCAGGCTGGACTAGTAACTAGTTTGCATGGTTGCTGGGCTTAAACATGTGAAGTTTGTGGGTCTTATTAGGAAAGAGCCCAATAAGCCTTAAGCTTACTTTCACCTATTTTAAATTTGTATTGCAACTTTGCAAGGCCTTGTACAAATTTCTTATACTATTTCATTCTTTGTACCATAGCACCAAATACTTGATCATGCCACGATGGGGTATAAATGTATGAGAGTGTATGATCTACTCCTATTTTTACCTCCGAAAGTAAAAAGACCGTTTTTTTTTTTTTTTTTTTTAATAAAAAAGCTTCCAACGTATATGATCTACTCCTATTGTTCAGAGCAAACGGCTTGTGTTCAAATGATATCTCATGTTGTATGAAAAGTTTTTCAGTTAAATAGTTGTGGGTTCAAGTCTTACTAAAGATATGTGAGATAGAATTGTGATGTAAATGTTGTGAAATAATTAAAATTATTGTTAATATAATTGTTCAGTCATCTATAAAATATAAATAACTAAATAGACTTATATACGTTATGTTTTGTTAAATTCAATGACAAATATATAAATATTGTATTCAACAATTGTTCTGGTTATGGATATGTGCACATATATTATTTCGTAATTATTGGTATACACTTGGTATACTCAATTGGAGTACAAGTGCAACCAATGCAAGCTGTTGGCTCGTTTATTAAGGGGTCAACTAGGATAAAAGTTATAAAATTTCTGTCGCAATAGTATTATACAGTACTTAGTTGTGAGTGTCGTAAATAATAAAGTTCAGTAGTAAATATAAACCTGATTTAATTTTACTCATACATGACTTTTAGCTAGCTATTTATTTATGAAGAATCAAATATGGTCGTTAATTTGCGACTAGATTTTAGTCAAAGTTAATATGCTTATTTTATAACTCAGTTTTCTCTTATGCATTTTAAGCATGTCTTTTACAATTTTATTTCTACTTTAGTCACATACACTTTTTAAGCTTTGAATTGATTGGAGGAACTTTTTTGGATGTTCATCAATGTATAGAGGACCAACGTGACCTAGACACATCTTTGTCAGAGGTGTGACTGTGTACATATTAACTCCCCGATAGCTCGTTCTGACGAAATTGAGTATTGTTGATGTTATCGTTGTTGTTGATATGGCCAAAATGATCTACCCTATTCTTTAAAGCAATTCGTTTGCCCTTTTGAAACTTTTTTCTGGATACGTTTCGCTAGAAAAAGGATATGGTTGGTGAAACCAAACAATCGAGTGGTCAACTCGAGAAGTTGCTTCATCGATAGATACGATACACGTCTAGAAAATAAAATGTGGCTTATGAATGAGTAGAAATGGTCACATTCAACCGAAGTTTTTTACCAAGGTTAGGGTAGAGGGTGTGGGACAAAAGGAAACCCACGGGGCCACTCATTTAATGCTTTCCTTGCACGAAGACCACACCCCTCATTCAGCAAAAACTCAAAAAGGATTTCATGCGGGAGTTAAGTGCCGAAACAAAATAGACAGAGAGCCCGTCATTGAATGCGATTTGATGTAGGGAATCGGTTACACTTTTATTGATAAAATCTAAATTACAATAAATAAAATTAATAGTAAATAAATAACAGAAAATTAAATACTAACAGAATGTAGGCAGATAAAGGATATTTAAATAAAATAATAAATAGTCAAAAGACTTACTTGATCACCAAAATAGATCAACAACGAAGCACTAAAGAGCCGAGGCACGTGTTAGACACGCTTCCCTTAAAACAGATTCGCCATCTGTTTCCTAGGGTACAACAGCCAAAGCAGTAAGTTGTATTGTCGGACTTAACTAAACTGCCAGGAATTTCATCATAAGAGATGCATATTCCTTATGTTGAAAATCAATAATAACTATTGATTTGATGTGTGTAAAACCTATGGAATTAGGGCGTCTATATATACACAATAGACTCCACCCTAGTTTACTCCTCCTACTGATGTGGGATAGAAAGTAAACTATTATTCCACTTTAGTCATGGTACCGAATGACTAACTTTGAGACCCGATATCTCATTCACATCAACTCTATTTTGGACACATAAAGGCTCATTGCGAAGCTCTCTTCGAGGAGAACGCAAACCTACAAACTATTACTTATATATATGATACATACATATAAATAATTGTGTCCAAAGTTGGTCAAAAGTCAATTTTCCCAACGAATTTTCCAACAATCCCCCATATGAATGGAGATCGGTCGTAATACAAAATTACGATGAAATTCCAATAGTTGAATCTTGCAAAGGATAGGTAGGTGTGACCCTTTGAACCTTCCCTTGTGAGATGCACTTAGTCTCCTAGATCTGAGTAGACGCGATGTCCTTGAACTCAACATCTGTTTACGTAGACGACAATACACACTCACACAAGACTCTCCCTAACATTGTTAAGTCCTCATAGTCTTGTTCATTATGGTCCTGAACATTAGCCTGGTTCTGCAAGAGCTCTTAGGATTTGCGCCCCCCACAATTCCCTTCGAAGCGACCCCACTTCTCTCTCACATAGGTGATTTCATCTTGAATCATTAAAAACATATGCTTGTGATTTCATCTTGAATCATTATGCTTTATGATTTCATCTTGAATCATAAAAGCCATATGTTTAACCTCTCAACAAGTCACATTTATTATAGGAATGGACTAGGAAGTTACAATGTTAAGTAACTCCCCCATAGTGATGTGACTTCCCCCATATTTATATGATTAGGTTGTCCTATTGAACCCAGATCTTGGGATCTTCAGTCAACTCATTCCTTCATATAAACTCATTCCTTTAAGGACTTTAGTCTCATTCCTTTAGACGACTTACTAACTAACTCTCTACTTAAGCCTTTCGTAAGCGGATCCGCGATGTTATCCATTGAATTTACGTAATCAATCATGATAACTCTAGTTGAGAGTAGTTGTCACACCAATCAATGTCTATGATGGATATGTCTCGACTTTCCGTTTTACATTGTGATATGAGTTCTGTCAATTTCCAATTGACTATCACACTTTATATAGATGGTCATTACCGGTTTACGCCATCTTGGTATGTCCTCTACGAATTAACGTAGATATCCCGCATATTCTATAAATTTATCTCAAATGATAAATTTAAATTTCATCATAGATTTAGCTATAAAAGTCTGTTTGAAATCCTTTTAAGATTTCTAAGACACAGCTTCCCACGTAGAGTCAATACATCCGCTCTAGTGGATCTATATTCTTTATGTAAGAATCCATATTTGCATTACTCTATCATTATATAGCAGTTGGATTTCTGCCAAAATGCAATATCATAAGTATCATAGTACTCGTGTAATACTATTCAAGTGGTCATCACTTGAATTACTGGTATATTTACTTAACCTGATTATAACTGATAAATCAGGTTCACACACGTCATTAGACACATAAGACGCCCAATATTCTTTGAGTATTCAAAATGGGCAGCACCTCTACCTCTATTATAAATAGATCTAAAAAGATGTCATTGGAGTTCTAGCTAGGCCGGAATCCCCCACATTGAACTTCTCAAGAATATTGTCCTTTTAGTGTTTTTGACTTCAAAACAAATCAATCTGGTTTCATATGATCTTAGTTCCAATAACCATATCGAACAACCAATGTGGTTCACGTCAAATCTTGACTCCAACATTTCATTAGTGGATTTGTTCATCTTGTTATCACTTCGAGTGATAAGTATACCATCTATGTATAAACACATGATTACATATATACAAGTGAATTTTTTTTCCTTTCACATACATCCATTTATTTTGTATCCACGTTCTGAAACATGACGTGGTAGAAAATTTGGATGTCATTGTTTGGGAGCTTTTCCTAAGCCGTATAGTGACTTAACAAGCCTACAAACTTTGCTCTCTTGTCTTGGAGCCATAAAACCCTCAGGTTGATTCATGTAGATTTCTTCTTCTAAATCCCTGTTTAGAAATGCCATTCTCACATACATTTTGGTAAACTTCCAAATTTCTTAAAAACGGCAATAGCAAGTAGCATCCTAATATAGGTTATTCGAGTAACTCACGAATATGTATCAAAGTTTGTTAGACCTTCTTTTGTACAAACTCTTTAATTACCTATATTGCTTGATACCTTATCAATGGTTCCACCGACGACCTTTGTGGTTGTTAGTTATAAACCATTTGTAGCCTAGTGGTTTACCACCAGGAGGTAAAACCACGAGCTAATGTATCCTTTCTGTAAAATAGAATCTATTTCACATATGATGGCTTCTTTCCATTGAGGCCATCCTGAGGAAGTTACCGTTTCTTTGTAAGAAGTAGGTTTATTTTCAACCATAAAATAAACAAAACTAGGTCCAAACGATTTCCCGTTTCTTGCCCGTTTGCTTCTTTTTAGTTCAACTTATTCTTCCAGGTTGATCTTGTCTCACATCATGGAGATCATAATTAATCTCTTGTTGTCTCTTATTAGAAAAACCTTATCATCTTGACGTCTCTCATCATGAAGAACATCATCATTTAGTTGCCTCTCATCATGGACAACTATATCATCTAGTCTAGATGAACATCCATTTTCGTCGGATAAATAAGGAAACACAATTTCAAACAATGAAAGTTTTTCTTGATTCCATTATCGTGTCTTTGTATATATTCAAATTTTCTAAATCATATCCAAATAAATGATAAGCACTACTGTAATGAGCATATCACAAAATATGCAATCCACAGTTTTAGATCCAATATTTTGAATCTTGGGTGTCGGTACAGATAGACACCCCCACATTCGTAAGTACTTATAGGATGGTTTTCTTACCATCCATAGTTCATAGAACTGGTAGTTCATAGAACTACCATCTTTTCCTTACAAGGATCTAAAAGATAAGTAGCTGATAGAATCGCTTTCCCCCACATGCCATGGCTTAAACCAGGACTTTAATAACATGGCATAACCATATCTTTCAAGGCACGGTTATTTCCATTCAACAATTATGTTGAGGCGTACACGGAGCAGTAAATTTGTGTCTTATTCCAATATTTAGCACATACATTTGGAAATGGAGACACATATTCACCTCCGATATCACATCGAACCGCCTTGTTTTCGATAATAAGTTGATTCTCAACTTATTTGTATAGATCAATCTTGTCTATATCCTTACTCTCAAGTAAGTATAAATAGCAATATTTTGTACTAATATCAACAATTATGATGAAGTACTCGCTAATTGCTACCTTAGTATGTACCGATTCCAAATCACATAAAACCACGTGAATCAAGGGTTTGGTTAACTTTCGGTCAACCGAGTGAAAAGACAACCTTGTCAATTTGGCTTCAACACAAGTTTCACTTTGTAATCCGTGTTCGTTTATTTAATTAAATAACGTATTGAGTTAAAATTAAAATGTCCGAGTTGGCCACGCTATAAATTTAAAGAATAAAATAAGCTGAATTTATACTCATTTTAATTAAAATAACCATTAAAAAAATTAGATTCAGCTTAAATATTTAATGAAGGGCATAACCCGTACCGACCAATTTTTTGTTGAATGTTAACTCAATTTTATTTGATTAAAATAAAAGAAAGCCAAATTTATTAAGCAACCATCCAGACACAAGATTCCTACGAATCTCTGGCACATACAACGTGTTGGTTCACTTAAGCTCTTTTCCACATGTGAATTTCAACATCACATTTCTTTTTCCCTTGCTATTAGCAGTTGTAGAGTTGCCCATAAATTGCATCTCTCCATTTTCTGCTGCTTTGAAAGAGTTAACCAAACTCTTATCATCATACTTATGACATGATGCCCAAGTGTTAATCCACCATTATCTATGGTCGGATCCCGCCTTGGCAACAATTTTCATGTCATTCAGGCCATTTAACCCATAGTTATGACATATAAAATCTGAATGCTTTAAAGCATCTACCGTACACATAACTCGAGTATCGGTCTCCCTTTCATCAAGTTCGGGAGCAGATCCTTTAGATGTCACTCGTGACATTCCAAACATTCTGTTAGTACGAGACTCCGTTATTAGTCTAAAACTAAATTTGGAATAATTAACAACTTGCTATATCACAAAGTGTTTCTTAACAAAATGATTACATCGAATTTTGTTAAAACACTACTGTTTTGTAAGATCCATTATACAAAACCGCTTTTAAAGAAGTCTTTCGATTGTAACAATTAAACAATAGCACATATTACATAATGTTTTTAAACAAAAAACAAATTTGTAATATGATTTTGTCAATCTTCTTTAAGAATATCTTGATAGGTCTAAATTTTACAATGAAACTCGACAAGGTTTCAAAATAGATTTACTCTTCTAAAGAAACTCAGCAAGGTTTCTAAATATATTCTATAAAGACTCAAGAACTTTATTTAGTTTATAATTAAACTCAACCTGGTTAAAATAAGCTAAACAAGTTAAAAAAAACTTTTTTACCAATTTGTTAGAAATATTGTAAATAATCTGATATATGATAACGACTTGTATATTTATCAGATTTTGTTTCAAACAAACTCATCTTGGTTTCAATGAACACGTTTTAGTAATCTAATAAAATAACAACTTATATTTTATGAGATTGGTTTCAATGAATCTGATTTCATCATGATTTGAAACCATGATAGTAATCGGCGCACCAATTACATTCACAAGATTCACTAGGGTTACAACTTATGTTACCATCAGTTAACTTGTGAATATTAAAACACAACAACTATTAAATAATATGGTATCTAATAAACTCAACATGGTTTATATAAATTGTATCAAATATGATTCAAAGAAACACAAAATTGGTTTCAATAAATCCGATTTAAAATATAACATAAGTAATAAACAAACTAGGAGAAATCAGTTTGAAAAGAAACTCATCATGGTTTCAATATAAACTGATTCAATAAACAATTTAAGAATCGTTTATAAATATGTTATACCAAATCTGTTAATTAAAATTTTGTTTAGTTATAAAACTGATTTTCAAAGAAACACAATCTTGGTTTCAGCAGAAAACAGTTTGTATAAAATCTGTTAATTAAATTAATCCGATTTTAATAAAAGTGTTTTAATTCTGTTACACAGAATCTGTTTTAAGACTGTAGGGAAACGGTTACACTTTTATTAATAAAATCTAAATTACAATAAATAAAATTAACAGTAAATAAATAACAGAAAATTAAATACTAACAAAATGTAGGCAGATAAACGATAATTAAATAAAATAATAAATAGTCAAAAGACTTACTTGATCACCAAAATAGATCAACAACGAAGCACTAAAGAGTCGAGGCACGTGTTAGACACGCTTCCCTTAAAACAGATTCGCCGTCTGTTTCCGAGGGTACAACAGCCAAAACAGTAAGTTGTACTGTCGGACTTAACTACACTGTCAGGAATTTCATCATAAGAGATGCATATTCCTTATGTTGGAATCAATAATAACTATTGATTTGATGTGTGTAAAACCTATGGAATTAAGGCGTCTATATATACACAATAGACTCCACCCTAGTTTACTCCTCCTACCGATGTGGGATAGAAAGTAAACTATTATTCCACTTTAGTCATGGTACCGAATGACTAACTTTGAGACCCGATATCTCATTCACATCAACTCTATTTTGGACACATAAAGGCTCATTGCGAAGCTCTCTTCGAGGAGAACGCAAACCTACAAACTATTACTTATATATATGATACAGACTTAGGATCAAATGAGAAGAAAACTTAAAATGAGAAGAATGAGAAATAACTATAGCCACACATTAGAGATGCATTAACTTGAATTAGATGCATCTCTAATCTTTTAGATGCACCCTAATATATTTTCTAGCAAAAAATTAGATGCATATACATATATTATATGCATTTCATCAAGTTAGGCGAATTCTATGTATTTTTCGTCTACTGCGGGTCAAATTCGTTGTTAGTGCTACTTTGCATCGTTTTCACTTCAAAAACACTTTCGAAACTAATTGGGACGCATCTAAATGAATAGAGATGCATCTAATTCAACTCGATGCATCTCAAATGTGTGATTATAGTTATTTCTCATCCTTCTCATTTTAAGTTTTCTTCTTACTGGATCCCTACTCATATGATACATACATATAAATAATTGTGTCCAAAGTTAGTCAAAAGTCAATTTTCTCAACGAATTTTCCAACAAAAGCAAGCACTGAAGAGACATCGAATTCACGTGTTGATGATTCATAATTTATACTTAGCTAAATCTAATCAATCATGATTTTCTGGTGGTGAATAATGGTGGCTCATGTTCGGCAAAGTTGGAAACAAGCCTACCAAAAGTTTACAGGTTTGTCATTTGTTTTCATATAGGTTCGTATAAGAAAAAAGTTATAAGTACGAACCAATAACAAAAAAATACCGAGAAAAAACAACGTTTAATAAGTCTTAGAAAACAACAAATATATGAGAGTTAGCAAATTAAACAATTACCAAACCCTTGAAACTAAAATTACATAAGACGAAACATATAGGCTTATAAAATATAAGCCAAAACCACGTAAGCTCTTAGGTTAAAAAAACAAGCTAATACAAACACCACATTCGTGATCCAGTATACCAATATAGCATTTCGGCTAAGTATTAGTCAAACGTTGAATCAAACACATCAAGGTTACAAGACGATTAATAAAATGTCATAAAGTATAGAAAAAGACAAATTTGAACTTTTGAACAAAACAAAATTTGACTTTACAAACAAAACCATCGAATATATCAATCAAGATTGTGTTTTCATAAGAGTAACGTGTTTTATTTGGACCATTTTGTGAGATCATTATCGACGTACCTACCGGGGTCTAGTATCTTCATGGTGTGTATGGACCAATTTTTGACACATACAAATCAAAGTCTTGTTATCGGTCACTTTATGCTTGATAATTGCTAGTTTGGTACTATAATAATGTCGCCTTTCTTATTGTTTCTCGTGTAGTTTGTCATATTCTTATGAAACACAATTGCCTTAAGCAATAAGATATATGTGAATTATTAGGGGTGAAAACGAGCTGAGCCGAGCCGGAACCTGCCAGAGCTCGAGCTCGGCTCGTTTATATATAAAAAGCTCGAGCTCGGGCTCGGGCTCATTTCGAGCCTCACATTTTGAGCTCGAGCTCGGCTCGTGAAAATTTTCACAAGCTCGAGCTCGGGCTCGACTAATTTATATAACATTTAAAAAAAAACAAAGTTCAAATGGAGGTCGGCTCGTTAGTTACATAAGACTCGAGCTCGTTTACAACTTTTAAGCTCGTTTATACGTATAAACAATATATATATGTATATATTTCTGGGCTCGTTTAGGCTCGCGAGCCTACTCGAGCTTTTTGTATAAAGCTTGGGCTCGAGCTCGATTATTAAATGAGCCCAAACTTAGGCTCGAGCTCGTTTAGGCTCGGCTCGTTCGAGCTCGAGCTCGTTTAGGCTCGGCTCGTTCGAGCTTTTTACCGATCCGATCCCGAGCTTTTCACGAGCGGCTCGGCTCGTTTCCACCCCTATATGTGATGTTCATCTTGAGTTGTGAAATTCTTAATTTGAACACTTCAAACTTTTCATTATCAATGATTTTTTTTTTTTAATAACCGAGCTGAACCGAGAACCGATTTTGTCGTTGGAAGATGGTTCTCAGCTAACAACCGGTTGGATCGAGAGCTTAGCCAGGTTAATTTATAAGCCGGTTTTTTTAACCTGATCAAAAAATTTAAAAGGAAATTATGTAAATGGTCTTAGTGACTTTTTTCAAATTGCACCCATAATTAGCCGGACTTAAAATTTACAACTTTTGAGTTTGAGGCCATGGTATGCAATTTGTTGAGAAAATTGCATGTGAAATTTGGATAAACTTAAAACCAATATATATCACCTACGTCAAGTTCTCTAAGTTTTTTTTTGTCAAATCTAATTATTGTTAAATGTTCTGAACAATAAATATTGAACACTTTACATGCACGGCGGACCGAGAAAGGTTCTCGGTGGTGCACGGGAACCCCATAAATTTATCTTGTGTAATCTAAAAACTGTTAAAATCACTTATTTTTCTAAAATCAACATGATCAAAAATTTTCATTTTACAAATCTTCTTTAATCTTATGAAATGCACTTCAAACTTATAATTTTAGGCCCGCCACTGTTTGCATGGTTGTTACCAAGGTTTTAAGATTTCATGGTATGTTCCGCACAGTGGCGAAGACAAGAGGGGCCAGGGTTGGCACGTACCCCTCTAGCGAAAAAAGTTGTAATTTGCTCCATAACGAATCATTATGTAGTGTAGTTTTTTAATAATTATCAAAGTTTGTCTCTCGACCATAATTTTCCGGCTCTGGCTCTCGTTCGCAAAAAATTCTCAAAGTTTGCCTCTCGACCATAACTTTCTTGCTCGGCTCTCGTTCCCGATGGAGTGTGCCCTTTGGCAAAATACTTGGGCCATATATCGAAACAAGCAAAACTAAAGTTGAAAACAAACACTTCATAGTTTGTAAAACATGCAAATAAACTATCAAAAAGTCAAAATTAAATTTGTATCTTTGATTGCAAGTGATGGTGACTAGTTAATTACAATATTTTAAGCCTCAACTAGTTGCTTATTCAGTGTGTGACATGTCCAAGAGACCAAGACACCCAATAAATAATTTAAGTGAACATTTATAAATTCAAAGTGGACTATTGAAGTTGTTCATAGAATTATGATATACTTAAACAATGTAGTATCGTGAGAATGAGGGATGACATAATGTGAAGTAATTATTGGAAAATATCTCACTAAGATTTTATTTATATTTTTTAATGTAATTTTCTGATAATGAAATTGCAAATTGGCCATGTGATGGCTCATTAAGTTTTGATCCGAAGTACGTAAGCTCATATTACAAAACTTCATGCAAAGATAATGACCATATTTGGATCATATTTTAAAAGATATAGCAAATGTCTCTAAATACAACTTTCATATTTGGAAGATATTGCTCATAGAGTTCTTTTTCTCTGAATAGATGCAATGTTCTTTTTTCAATAACAATTGGTTAAAAAGTACTGTATTTTTTACTTAAAAAGGAAAAAAATAAAAATAAAACATTAGAATCAATTTTTGCAATGCTCGATCATTTTGCTAAAGTTCTGACTTTAATTTAGGGATTTATGCAAAGATGCGATATACCGGAATAAATATATGCTTAAACATGTAAATGATGGATATATGTTTTAACGGCGACGATTAGCATGTGACGGGCCTCCGATTTGTGACGGGCCTCCGATAGTACATGTCTAAGTATATTTATTTATTTTTTTTGAACGGTAATTGAATTAAAACCAAAACTCTCTAGCAAGGAGCTAAAAGAGAAATTACAAAGGCGAATTAAGCCAAGAGTTCCAACAACTAACTATACTACCTCTACTCTTAAGCCAAGAAAATGAAAAAATACGTACATTATCAAAAAGATCACTTTTCCTCATCGGGTGATCATTAAAGGTAACGCTATTACGAAACCTCCATAAGACCCACAAAGTAGCCGCTGAAATGGCATACATACGGTCTTTAGAAACTTTTGAAGCTCTCCAATTCTCGAACCAATGTAACCAATCGGAACTAGAAGAGAAGGATGGCATATTAGTGTTTGACCACGTGCGAACAAGACGCCAAACGCTAGAAGCCGTATCACAACCGAAGAAAACATGATCATTAGACTCCATAGCAACATTGCATGATGGGCAAGCAATAGAAGTAATTTCGATCCCTCACAAAGAAAGATTTAAACGATTCGGAAGCCTATCAAGAATGAGCCGCCAAATGAAAACGTTTATCTTACGAGGAAGAAACTTAGACCACCTCGAACTAGGATGAAGCGATGGAAGCAAGCAATTGTCAATGTGAGATCTCGTGGCTTGGACCGAAAAAGTATCATCGTCAGAGATTTTCCATGACCAAGTGTCAGGACCGTTGTTAAAAGAAACATGCCCTATCTCTGATATCATAACATCAAGAGCTTCGACATTTCGGCTTCCTAAATTTTGCCTGCTCCAATTCCATATCCAAACGCCATTGGAAAAACGGTCCGCAAGAAAACAATTTGGGTTAGAGTCTAAGTGGTATAGTCTGTTGTATCTAGAGCATAAAGGCCCGTTTCCATCCCAATTATCTTTCCAAAAACGAATGGCCATACCGTCGCCTACTTTACGACACAAAGAATCTGACGGGATAATATCACGATAATGCAAACTAGAGTAGTGTGAAAACGTAGAGGGGGGGTGAATACGTTACCGTTTAAAAACTTTACTACTTGTTGTATCAAATGTCCATTTTAGCTTGTTGTAATATGAAAGACGTTTCTTGTTGTTTAAGACCAACATAACTTAAGACATGTTATCACACAAGTGCAAACAACAAGTCACAACACACACAATCACATAATGCAAACATCAAAGCAAAGCAATAAGTAAAAGGAAAGTGCAAACCATTCACGACACGA